>VYZU01074742.1:0-18792 GCA_013401355.1 Ceyx cyanopectus | reverse complement strand
ATATTATATTTTAAAATATTTTAATATTGTATTATATTATATATTATATTTTGATGAACTGATATTTCCCTAAATACAGGCGTGGCTGAAAAAATGCCTATATTCAACCCACATAGATCAAGCAAAAATCATGTGGTAAAGTCATCACAATCTTACCAAGGTTACTGACATAACACTTGCATGTCTGCCTTCCCAGAGTGAAAGCAAAGCCTCAGAAAAACTTCAGCAGAGCTAAGGTAGTTCATGAATAAATTGATTTCTCTAAGGAAAAAAAAAAAGTCCCTAAGACTACTGACACAGCTATTCTGATGGCTTCAAAGACCAGAAAGTATTAAATGTAGTGACAGCAGAGGGAATCCATCCCTGTAGTATCACTACAGGTTACAAAAATGTGAAAAAGGATATGGAAATATCATATTTTAAGATGCATACATCATATTTAGCTATTAATTCAACTAATTCTGCAATGTGCTTGTGTCTGTCAGTGCTGCAGTTAATAGAGAGCATATGAAATTCAGAATGCAATTAAGTCTTGGATGAAGCACAGTTGGAGGCTGTGGCAGTTTCTATAGCAACCTGAAAGGCTCAAGACTAGTAACAGAAGATTAACTTAAAGGCAAGATAAGTAGATAAATATAGCTCTCATTTACCATTTTATCTGCTTCCAAAAGGGCTATGTATTTTTGGTTTCAACAACATATAAATGCAGTCAGATGTCCTACTTATTATTGATTAGAACAAAAAATAACCTTTAAAAACAGCCTGTTAAAAAAATCTGACAATTTCAGAATCAGGGAATCATCCAAACGTCACTAATTAATCAAAATGGAAAACTCTGAACTTGAATGCTGACAGATTGGAATGATGCTTCAAGAGATGACAGGCATAAGGGCTTGTTCATGTCAACACCCTCTGTGCTGAAGAACAAATCCTCTTGATGTATTTTTCTGGATTATGCTCCAGATCAGGAGTCTTTAAGTCTTCAAAACACAGAGGACAAAATAAAGAAGAAATTCTGTAAGCACTACAGACCTTTTTTTTCTTTCCATATTTTTAACACTGCCTTCAGTAAGATGGACAATATTGAAGAAACCTCATCCTGTATTTTTCCTGGCACTAGAAAGCTTTGATTCCAAGGTTCTGTTGTGACTGCAGTCGCCCTTTTGATCTCCTCTCCACCTGACATACGAATTAAAAGGGAAAAAAAAACCAATACTTGAAAGATATTTACTGCCTACAGCCTTCCCTCAGCCAGTTGCTCTGAAACTGTTTTACTTCCTCACTTAAAACCAACTGATATGTAAGATATTCAGGAACACACATGGAATCCAGGAAACAACTGGATGTAGTGGCAACACTACCAAAGGTACTTGAAAGTAGCTGAGTAGCTAATCCAAATTAATTTGCCCTATCCAGCCTGCCTAGGAATGGTGGAACTAGCATTAGCACCCCTGCACAGCATCTGTTTGGGCTGATCCCACTGTGCCTTCGAACCCTCACGTGGTTTTACTTGCATGGTGAGCTTTTCTTGGTTGGAATTTGTTGACTTGTTGCCTGTTGAAGGAAAACATGCAGATACCCTGGGAAATTTTCAATAAGACACTGTTATGTAATTCAGTGTGTTTGTTCCACTTCACTGAATATATTCCAATCTGTCCTTGATAATATCTAAGCACCATCTAGAGTGGTGAGACTGGTATAGCATTAACCACAACAGAAAACATTCTCTGCTGCTGCTGTGGTGGGAGGTTGCCTGGTGTATGTGAAGAGAACAGGAAAACAATAAACTGAATTTATTTTTTTTTTAAAGCATACTACATTCACCTCCGTAAGTAAAATATTTAATCTTGTAAAATGCCTTGAAAGGACTCTGGTTCAGGAACAGAACCAAACCATTGTTCTTCTACCCAAAACAATGTCCAGATAACAAAGAGCATGAAATACAGCAGGATTTTCACAACCATTTTCCCTTACCAGGGAAAAAAACCAAACCCTCAGCAACAAGAGCTGCAGAACTAAGCTGAGATGCACTGAGGTAGGGAGGAAACCTTGCAATCCTTCTCTACAAGGAGCAATTTCATCACCTCCCTCAGCACAATACCTAATTCAAAATAGGAGACCTCTTGTTTTAGTGCCATATGAGACAGAGCCAATAGTTTAACAGGTGTGAAGTGACAGCTTAGTAATAATTTCCTCCTGTTGGTTTTAATTTAATGGGGATCAAGAAATAAAATTAATCTCTCTAGTGCCAAGTGTTTGTTTTACCTTTTAACAGCAACAGTTTCACAGAAGTACACAACATTTCTTTCACTTCCAAGAAAAAAGGTAAATGCAATCCTTTACTGTTCCACAGCCCATTTAATATTTGAATTATATCTTCCTCTTCTCCCATCTTCTATTATTATCTTCCTCTTCTCCCATCCTCCACCCCAACCAGCATTTTGGTTAAACATGGAAAACATTATGGAATACAAATGATTAGCAAAATAGCTAGGAATTTGGTTAGACTAAACATTAAGGACATGAAAGCAGCAGCTGGAAGAAAAGTAAAACACCAGACCAGATATTTAATCAAGGAAATATTCTGTTCACCCATCATTCTTGGCAATTAAGCGGTAGATTGTTTGTTTTGCTTTCCTAGTGAAAACATGCAAGAGACAAACATAATTTTAGAAGTACTGTATGGTTTTCAGTTACAGCATGCTGCATATAACCAAATTCAGCTCACTATTTATGATTGCTGCATCGTTCTCTTGTATTGACCAAAGAAAAAGATCATGAAGCTAAAAGCTGGCCTTGTAATTCCCAAAGAATTTGAAAATAAAAAGACCTAAAATACTATCAGATAAAGAGTTCTAAATCATCATTTCTTCACTTGCTCACCACCACAACTCTATATAAATACTAAAGCCATCATGTAGACACTCCAGTAAAGCAAAAAGTCTATTTCTTCTTTGATTTTGTTGTTTTTTATAGTTTGAGTTGGGTGGTTTGTTTGTTTGTGTAGGTTTTTTTATTTCCAGTATAGTCCCATTCAGTTTAATGTCTTGGGTGGGGGAAAAAATAATATAAATAAAGCACACTGAAATTGTACCACCTGACATAACAGTTTAAGGCCCACACTATTTCTTTNTTGTTGCCTGTTGAAGGAAAACATGCAGATACCCTGGGAAATTTTCAATAAGACACTGTTATGTAATTCAGTGTGTTTGTTCCACTTCACTGAATATATTCCAATCTGTCCTTGATAATATCTAAGCACCATCTAGAGTGGTGAGACTGGTATAGCATTAACCACAACAGAAAACATTCTCTGCTGCTGCTGTGGTGGGAGGTTGCCTGGTGTATGTGAAGAGAACAGGAAAACAATAAACTGAATTTATTTTTTTTTTAAAGCATACTACATTCACCTCCGTAAGTAAAATATTTAATCTTGTAAAATGCCTTGAAAGGACTCTGGTTCAGGAACAGAACCAAACCATTGTTCTTCTACCCAAAACAATGTCCAGATAACAAAGAGCATGAAATACAGCAGGATTTTCACAACCATTTTCCCTTACCAGGGAAAAAAACCAAACCCTCAGCAACAAGAGCTGCAGAACTAAGCTGAGATGCACTGAGGTAGGGAGGAAACCTTGCAATCCTTCTCTACAAGGAGCAATTTCATCACCTCCCTCAGCACAATACCTAATTCAAAATAGGAGACCTCTTGTTTTAGTGCCATATGAGACAGAGCCAATAGTTTAACAGGTGTGAAGTGACAGCTTAGTAATAATTTCCTCCTGTTGGTTTTAATTTAATGGGGATCAAGAAATAAAATTAATCTCTCTAGTGCCAAGTGTTTGTTTTACCTTTTAACAGCAACAGTTTCACAGAAGTACACAACATTTCTTTCACTTCCAAGAAAAAAGGTAAATGCAATCCTTTACTGTTCCACAGCCCATTTAATATTTGAATTATATCTTCCTCTTCTCCCATCTTCTATTATTATCTTCCTCTTCTCCCATCCTCCACCCCAACCAGCATTTTGGTTAAACATGGAAAACATTATGGAATACAAATGATTAGCAAAATAGCTAGGAATTTGGTTAGACTAAACATTAAGGACATGAAAGCAGCAGCTGGAAGAAAAGTAAAACACCAGACCAGATATTTAATCAAGGAAATATTCTGTTCACCCATCATTCTTGGCAATTAAGCGGTAGATTGTTTGTTTTGCTTTCCTAGTGAAAACATGCAAGAGACAAACATAATTTTAGAAGTACTGTATGGTTTTCAGTTACAGCATGCTGCATATAACCAAATTCAGCTCACTATTTATGATTGCTGCATCGTTCTCTTGTATTGACCAAAGAAAAAGATCATGAAGCTAAAAGCTGGCCTTGTAATTCCCAAAGAATTTGAAAATAAAAAGACCTAAAATACTATCAGATAAAGAGTTCTAAATCATCATTTCTTCACTTGCTCACCACCACAACTCTATATAAATACTAAAGCCATCATGTAGACACTCCAGTAAAGCAAAAAGTCTATTTCTTCTTTGATTTTGTTGTTTTTTATAGTTTGAGTTGGGTGGTTTGTTTGTTTGTGTAGGTTTTTTTATTTCCAGTATAGTCCCATTCAGTTTAATGTCTTGGGTGGGGGAAAAAATAATATAAATAAAGCACACTGAAATTGTACCACCTGGCATAACAGTTTAAGGCCCACACTATTTCTTTACTAGCCAGAAAAGGGCAACATCTAATTATGCAAATGATCTCAAAAATGCAAATATCAGAGTTAAGGTTTTTGACAGGATCTCAGCCTCAAGTGTCCATCTAAATTGCCAGCCATGCAAGCCAACCTGTGCATGCAAATCCAAACTGTAGTTATATTAGTTTAAATTAAAAACAGCCTTTGAATTGACTAGAAATGCCTCTGGAAAAAAAAAAAAACAGAGGTGTTGTGTTTACTTAAAACTTTCTGATGCATCACTTTTTTTTTTTTTTTCTCTCTTCTGTGAAAAAAATAGTTTGATTTTTCTGGATGCTATTCAGCAGAAATGCTGACTCACGCACATGAATTTCCTTTTTTTTACGTACATACTGCAGACTCTGCTCAACAGTAACCTCTACCAAACAAACTAGGAGAGAATGAAACTGCATTAGGCTGTATCAGGCTAATATGCTTTCAAGATTCAGGCAGCCTGAACATTGCCTGAATGCAGTAAGTGCTAACCCTATTCTTTCAATTTCTCTTCTTTCCATACCCCATTATTACAGCAAATGACAAGTAAAAGGTTAAACATTCTGGTGCTTACACATCACAAGCCTTTCAATAAAAATACTTTCAATTTCCCCAAGGAATTATTTTCCTATCAAAGACTTCACTTCTGACATTGTTTTTTCTTCAAAAAACCCTGATCATCAGCAAACAGATCAAGTTGCTCATGTACACCAAAGAAAATGAATACAAAAGCAGCAAGAGATTTTATTGATAGTCCTGCTGAGATAAGGAAGGTGGCATGATCATAAAGCAAAAAAGGCTTCATAATGGTTTGGAGGTGAATTCATACCCTTCCTTCATGCTTCTCTGATACCAGATAATTACCTGAGGAAAGAACAGACTGGTGCTCTGATACATCACAAAAATAGGAACATAATACCTAATTTTAAGATACGTACTCAGAACATATTAAAAGGTCCAAAGCAAGTGACAACTTTGGAGTGAGAGAGACCAATGCTGACACCACGTGGAAGAAAACACTACCACTCTCTGCTGCAACCCTGCAACATCTCAAAACCTGAGCCTCAACTCCTCGGTTTAAGTGTTGTGGTAAATGTTTTGAACATCAGAGAAAGTCAACACACAGATCCTCTGAAAGCAGAAGCCTGTGTTATCCTGATGGGTGCACTAGCTGATCATAAACCTCTTCCTTGGTGAGCAAAGCAACTGGCTGCCCCTCTGAACACATCAGATGTTACTCCCTTTCACAGACTGCAGAGGAAACTCCCAAATCTGTAATCTGCATCCACACTCTGAGCTTGACTGTTGTAAGAGCCTCTTTATGCTCTGCTCCAGGACAACTGAAAATGGTTATTCACAAGCTGAGGAGTAAGAGAAACAAGTAGAGCCTGCTACCTAGAAATCAGATTCTCCAAGCCAGGAAATGTCTGTACCAGTGACTAGTTCTAGAGACCTTCCCCTCTCACACATTTTAGGACATTGTTGAATGACAGCCACTATAACCAGCTGGTGTGATTGCCTGAGCTCTGCCCTGCTACTAGTGGTTGCAGTGAAGAATCTTGGCATTTCAGTTTAACCAGCATCCCAAGCTGCTTGCTATAGTAAAGCACAGCTAACTGTGCATCATGTCACCCTCTGCTGCTAATATCATCTCCTAGTGCAGCCTTCCCAAGACAAAACAAACAGGGCTTGATCTAACTCTGCCCTATTCCCTCCACCAATGGATAACAGGCTCAGGCACTGAAGACCTAGAAGGAGGACTAATGAGTACTCCAGCCACATCCACTTTGATTGTTTTAAGTAGCTCAGGCTACAGCAGTTTTTATAAAATCCTTATTCTACAGTCAGTAAAATATTCTGCACTGTTTAGCCAGAAGAAGAAAAAAAATAATAAATTACATCCTTAAAATTTATTGGTCACAATTTTTGTGGAGATCTAAGTCCTACTTGAATCCTCAACATATGGCATTTTTCATCCAGTCTTCTGGTTTTGGAAGGAATCAAATGTAAAATCAAAACGTACCATTTAATGAGTCTGTGTTTTGCTACATTTCAAAAGTTAGGGAAAAAATTGTTTTTCTGTGGAATAGGAAATAATATGAAGAAGTCTTTCTAAAATATAACAGCAATCCCTACAGAAACACTGAGAAATCTCCTGGCAGTTCACACGGTGAAGACAAGATTTGTGATGGTCACATCCAAGCCCAATCAAAAGTTGGGTTCTTTTCTTAGTGAAGAACTTAAATGAAAGAAAAAAAAATGAAGACATCTACTAGTTTCAAATTAAGAATAAATCTTAAGAAGCACAATTAGGAATTGGAACTATGTTCCCCTATCTAAGAAAAAATCTTTTTACAAGGCAGTTTAGTCTAGTGTGGAAATTTCAGTTTACTTAATCAAGACTAGTCTGCTTAGCTGTTCAGTGGTTCTGAAAGGTTTCAGACGTGGAATTAGAAAAGGAAAATATTGGTTAAATTCTTGCTGTCCTCCAAACTGAAGACAGTCCATTTGGGAGACCAAAATTTTTTTTATGGCAACTTTAGATTAGATTTTTAATGTCAGAATGTCCTCTTTGAAAAAGGCTAAAAACCTGAGATTGACAACACTTTCAGGACCATAAAAGCCAGCAAAACCACCATTTGAGAAGTTAAAGTCTCCATGAAATACTGAGGAGAAGAGGAGATTTAGACTGGATCTGAGGAAGAAGTTGTTTCCCTTGAGGGTGGTGGATCAGTGGCACAGGCTCCCCAGGGAGGTGGTTGGGGCCCCATCCCTGGAGCTATTGCAAGGGAGGTTGGCCAAGGCTCTGAGCAGCCTGGGCTAGTTGAGGGTGTCCCTGCTCCCTGCAGGGGACTGCACTAGATGCCCTCTGGAGCTCCCTTCCAGCCATAAACATTCTATGACTAGGTGCAAAAAAAAACCAAGTCTATAGACAACTTTCATCTAGAACATAAGATTCAGAAATGATGAGGGCAAAAAGCATCACAAATTGCTATTAGCAAGGTTTGGTTCCTAATTTAATTACACTATGCAGATTAAGTTGTACAGCTCTGAGTGAGATGCTTCAGGTTAAACACAGCTGTCTAGCAAGGCCTCAGGTCAAAACAAACACCACAGTGCCTAACCTCTTTTTAAAGAGTGATTTAAGCTAAAGAGGAAAATCAATTTAGTACCAGGGCAATTTGCAAGCTAGGACTGAAGGTTCTAAAGAACTTCTAATGCTAGTGGACTCTCAGGGAATTTTCCTTCGAATAACAAATATTTTTTTTAAAAGCAAACAACAAAACAACAGAAACAAAAACACACACACCAATGAAAACAAACCAACCATCAAAAAAAAAACCCCAACTCTAACCTGGCAAGATTTTACAGCACAAAAAAAAAAGGAGAGAGAAAAAAAATAAATCAAAAAGCACAGGAAAAAGAACCATGTAAAATACATAGTAGCTTGGATGCACCTCTTAAACCACTGTCTGTAGAAGGAATGGGTGGCTGTACATAGTCTGCTATCCAGGCCTGGGTAATATTTCTGAGCTATTAGACTGGTGCCTTTCAAATTCTTCTCACAGACTGTCAGTCTGAATCAGCTTTCAGACACAGAGTAAGTGGGCTGACTCCTGGCACCCCAAGACACTAAAAGCTCTGCTCAGGAGCAATCATCTTGCCCTTCTTAGCCCACAAACAACAGAACTGAAGGTTAAGCCTACGTCAGCTGTATAGCATGTCTGCCAGTTTGGTATGGCTTTAATTGTTAAAGCTCAATTAATTAGGGTAACATAGAATGTTGAAGTAGGAAAATAAAAGGGCACCCCAACAACAACAACAAAAAAATAAAAATCACAGAATTAAATTTCCAAAGGCAAGTATCTGTGTAAATGCTTGAAGTTTTTTCATGAGAAACAGCCAATAAAAGCAAGTTTCATTTCCAGGAAGCAACAAGGGAACTCAGCCAGGTTTGCCATTTCACTTTTTGCTTGTTTCATTGGAACTGGAACAGGGACTTCTAATATGTTTAGTTTGTAAACCTAACTTGGATGTTTCCAGCTTAGTGGACTTTGAGCAATTGTTCTATCATGAAAGATGAAGGGTACCTCTCCAATGTGCTGGGTCTCCTGCCAGAACTTAAAAAAACAAGATCAAGCACAGAATACTGAATTCCATCCCCACCCAAAGATGGGATTTCTTTCACAAGCTTACCTCAGAGCAGGAGAGTGCTTTGTCTGAGGTTTTACTAAAGAACTTGAAAGGCCCTTCAGCAAGAATTCTTTCCCACATCACCACAAACCCAGCCAGACTGTGACATTTTGCAGAATTAAAGGTAATGAAATTGCTTCTAAAACAAAAGCACTGCAACAGAAGCCAGGTTTCCTGGTTTCCCTAATAACTTTCACATTTCCTTTAGCTGTTGATGCTCATTCTAGATTTGCAAGCAGAAGCAGATATAATAGGATGGCTAATATTTTAACCTGGCATGCTCATCTGAGTACAGGAATTCTCAAAAGTGGTAGTGGCATGAGACACCTTCAGAGAGTAAGGGGAGCTGGAGGCATGGGCTGGCTCCAACACTGCCTTTGTGTGAAACAATCCTAGTTTTAGATTTGGGGCCATATCCTGTGATCACTTCAGAAACATTCTTGTAGCAGTGCATTCTGTTATGGCTGTACAGGCTTTATTTTAAATAAGAGGTTGCAAGGACCATTAGAATCTCAACATTCATTTGGGGATATATCATATGTTCTAAATACTAGGTCTGACTTTGTATTAGTAGTCTGCAGATTTTTCTTAATGGAAGTACTTGAAGAAAGAGGGCAGGAAATTAAGGAGTCACAAATGTGAGCAGAATGATCTGCAGTTAGATGCAATGCAAATCTCTTCACCTGATGTGGTACACTGCTATCAATCTAGTCATGAACCACAAGGATATGTGGTAACTGCTCAGTAGGTTTTCTACAATATTTCCTTCATGCCTTTTTAAAAAATCCATTTCAAACGAAGCAGTAATGATATATCACATCACAAGCTGAAAGCAAGACTTTGACTTACCCTCTCCCTAAACCAGCATTTATCTATCGTCCTTTCACAAGAATGCTTTTGATAAAAAGAGCAAAAAAGGAATAAAAGTGCTGACAATGTTTCAAAAATAATATGACTAAGAAGGAGATGAAACATACACAGCAAGTTCTGGAAAGGTGAGAGAGGTTTCACCCCTCTGATTTTGCTTTCCTGTATTGCCAATGTACAGCCAAGCACATACTTCACTTGAGGAAAAATTCAGTGGCTTGTATCTAACAAAGTCGGCATTATTTAAAGTGGAACAACTGGGGATCTTTTTTTCCTTGACCTTTTACTTTTACACTTGCATATTTTTCAAAATCAGATTTTTAAACACTCATGTTTCCCCTGTAGCTTAGGCATATGATGAATACTTACATTGCTGGCAACAAGCTGTAGTCATTAATTACACTATGTCTAAGGAAATATATTTCAATTTGTTGGTTCTAACTTAACGAAGCATTTTTGATTACTTACTGAATCAATTAACACAACTTTCTTACCTGAAGGCCATCTGCTTGTCTCTGAGAGAAACAAGGCTTCAGGTCAATAAAAAGCATCTCATGGTGTTGAAGCAAATAGAGCAGGAGGTCATTGTAAAGCCTTTGCTCTTCACAAGCCAAGGGACTGACAGGAATCCTAAGGGAAGAGGAGATGGATTTTAGGAGCTTTCAGATCAGAGGCTAATAACAAGTCACACAGGGAGCACCCAGAACCCAAGAAAATTCAGTAAAACAGCCAGTTGGGATGACTGGATGAAATGGAATTCCAGACTCATTTCCAACAAGTAGCTGGGACAGGGATAAACTTTAGGGGGCTCACAACACTGGGAATTTGACAGTGGCAAAGCCCCAGTTTGCTGTGATGGTTCACAACACAATGAACCTTTGCAGAGCTACAGTAACTCCCACATGAAGTTCATAAAATCAAAGAGGACAAAACCAAAAAACCCTAGAAACCTGCAATTGCTCACTGACTTTGGGGCTGGAAGAGTAGTTTTGTTCTAGCTTAGTTTATGAAGATAAGCTTTGACAGCCAGAATGTCTTATTAACATAACTGCCCAGAAAAAAATCCCAAACAAACAATAAATAACCACAAACAAAAACCCAAACGAACAAAACAAACAAACATAACAAAAAACAGAAAAAAACAAACGTTAAAAAACTGCTTCAGTGTAATAATTTCTAAATTCACAGACATCAGGCACCTTATGAAGTGGAACTTCCAGATGATCCCATTAGGAGGCTGGGTTTTGGTTGTTTTTTTATCTTTCTTTCTTTCTCTCTCTCAACTTACTCAGATCTAACCAGCACAATATTAATATTTAAACAAGAAATTAAAAAACTCCGGAGGCTAACGTGGACACATATACACACCAGTCCTCTGCTTGCCATATCTGTACATTCGTTATTAATTTGTGACTTTAAAGTACAAATATGTCTTCTGGGCCCAGTCCAATTGCTTTCATTCACATTATTTTGTAAAGTTACTGTTGTTCCTGCAAGAATTTGTGTTTGTGCTCAAAGAAGATGGTTTAAGAAGAGTCACAGTCAGGTACAACGCAGACAGATTTACAGGATAAACTACTGTGTCATCAATTCTTTCTTTAGGGTTGGATAGCAGTTCTCCTTCTTAGATTCATGTTCTCCTCAGGACAGACTTGGTTTGCCCACAAGAAGCAAGTCTGTATGTAGAACATGGTTGACTGAGCAACAGCTTTTCCTGCACACAAGAATCCTGAGAGATTATTCACTGCCTACCCAAACTTTGACACCCTCAGCTCACAAGCCATGCGAGAAATCTTTTTAGTCCCTTGGGACAGCTTACTTAACATCCAATTTTCACACAGTGATATTAGCTTGTTAGCAGTTAATGGGGGTTTTCTTTGACCCAGTAACTAGACTTCCAATATAATACCTGTGATAAGATTTCTATTTTTTGGGGGGTTGTAATTGCCATAGATACTAATTGTGAAGCATATGCAGTTTAGGCTTGCAAGGTACAGTGAGGAGCAAGTTTTATATTCTAATTTCATGTCCCCAAGGACCATATGTATTCTGTGTTCCAACTAACGATTCTTCCAACTCAGTCACTCCAGTGAAACTATAAGCATGACAGGGCTCCACAAATAAGCATCAACAGATCAAGACAGGCAATAACCATAGACAGAATTTACACTTGAATAGAAATCAATTAAAAAAATTAAAGTAAAAAAAAATTACAAAGAACCTAGTGTACTTGTTTAATAAGGAAGAAGTAATCACACAAAAAAAAGGCAGGTTTCCAGAATACATGCAGAATGGTTTCAATACCTGCAATGAACTGGGGCTATAAGTGGAGCTCACACTAAATCCAGATTATTTCCCATCTAGATCTAGAGTCTTTTTTTCCCCCAAAAAAGTACTATACCAGTAAAGCAAAGTACTATACCCAACGTGTCTCTCTTTCCAGTGAATCTACACTCTGGCTGCCAAATATTTTGTTATGTGGCATTTTTTACTGCATATAAAATACTAATTGTGATCTAGAAGTGCTATTTAAGGCAGTACTCACTTGAAGAGAGCAGGTCCAAACACAAGGGCTAGGTTTTCCAGAGGCATTAAATTCACTGCACTGTATGTTGCTACCTTCAGCAGGAAAGCAGACAGGAACTGGAAAAGGTTTTGATGGGCTTTGGGCAGGCAGCTGAGCATCTGTCTTAGGGTCTCTATGCATTCTGTGGTGTGGATTTTCTGCTCTGGAGGGGGAAAAAAGTTGTGATATAGATGTTCCCAACAACACAATTTCATTATAGGCCTTATTACAGATCTGGGAAAGAAGGAAGATTAAAAAAAAACAACATTAGAGCAAAGTACAGAGTAAGTATGATCTCAATAATTTGTAGACTAAATTTTGACAGCAGTTTTACATGTTAAAATTTGAGTACCATGGATTTTCCAGACATTGAGTTTTATATACACTGTTACTGCTACTCTTCCTGAATCATTTAGCACTTGCTAAATGATTTTTAAATAAATTGCAGGCAGGAGTCATGTACCTAAAGCCTTAAAGGTGCCTTTAAAGATGATACAAGATTGTCAACCTTGACTCCCTCCAGAGATTTTACACATGCTGTATGATTCTCATTAAGAGGAATAAAAAATTGTACCCTTTCAGCCCCACATCATCTTCATTTCCTGACTAATCGGTAGTGTTCAGTCTCTACACATTTTTACTCTATAAATAAATGGCTGTAATTATGCAAGAGATGCTTAAAAATCTAAATTTGGGATACTCAGCATTTTCTTGGTGCTCATTCTTCAAAGAAGAGTTGCAAGGCAGAAAATGGGTTCACAAACACCTCTATTTGATCAGCATTTCAAAATGAGTATGATAAAGTCTTCTGGTTATAAGAACTGGGATGACAGCACTGCTCAATAACTGGCAGCTGATGCTCTAATTTACAATAGACTAGCAGGACACATCTGTGTAGTTTTGACACTGTGAACAGTAAATCATGCCCTAAAGGGCAATTTTAGTCCTAAAAAATACATTTCATAAAGGCCAAGACCCATTGTGCTCAACCTATTAATGAGATATGGACACACAAACACAAACACACCCTCCACTGCTCAAGGTAGTAAAAAAAAAAATTAAGTTATACCTTTCAGCATGGACTTTCATAGCTGATGAAAATGACTACTTTCTTTTTTTTTTGTTTTGTTTTTCTGTTTTGTTTGGTGGTTTTTGGTTTTTGTTGTTGTTGGATTGGAATTTTTTTGTAAACATGTACATAAATTGGCACTTAGCAGATGAAGGGTGACCAAAAGTAACCTGCAATCTAGCCCACAAAACCCACTTATTTGTGTACAAACACCTGGATTAGCTATCACTCAAAATCTCTAGGCAGAATCCTCTGAACACATCAGCTCAGCCTCTCTAGACATGAACAAGGAACTAGATTTTGCTGTAAATATTTATCTTGGGCTTGCATCCTGGCTGCTCCACACACTGCTGTCCAAGAAGACTATAAGAAAACTAGTAAAAGGTAATTAGAAAATAGAAACAGAGAGGTATGAAAACCTGCCTGTACCAGGGAAGGTCAACCAGAGAAAGAGGCTTCAGCTTGGAAGAGAGAGAGAAGGGAAGCAGTGGCTGTGAATAGGCACAAGCAGCATTATGATCGTGATGAGATTATGAGTAATGAGTAAAGTATCTGTTTTAAAAAGAAAAGCAGTCAAAAGTGGTCTTTTTCTCAAAGAATATAGGATTAGATGGATTGCAGAATACCTTGCCACAGGATACTGGGGAGAGTAATGAAAAGCCCTAATGAGATTTAAAAAAAAAAAAAAAAGAAGACTATAGAGAAGTTCAGGGAAGAATGGCCCATCAAAAATAATTAAACATCAGTCTCAGGTTAAGGAAATGCAAATCCTTGCTTATAGGAAGGTGCAATGAACACGTTAGATGTCACTGGCAGAGAGAAGACAGAAACTTTGAAAGTTTTGTTTTGTTTTGTACCTTGGAAAGTTTTTAGCAAGCCAGAACAGATGCTGTCTGGAAAAACAGCCACTGGCAGTTCTTTCAGAAAGAGTTTCAGGAGACTGGCCACAGAATCAACATCTCCATCACTAATAAGGTCTACTTTTTCTCCTCGATTGTATTTCTGCTTCAATTCCTTGATTTTATTTACTGAGCCACTGATCCGAAATATACCAACATGTTCCAGACCTGTTTAGGAAGAAACATGAAACAGTCAGCAGTGGTTGTTTTATCTACATGACAAGACTGGATCTCAAAAAGCAAGAATTTCTTGCTAATTGTAAACATTACAGATGAAAAGCAGCATAGTCACTGATGAGAACTACACCTGAAGCAAAAAAAATAACATTTTTTCAGACACAAAACAGAAAAAAACCTCATGAACTTACCAAATGTTTCTAGGTACTCCACCATCTGTGTGACAAGAAAAGGAACTCCACACTGCATCACGTCCTGTGCAAGGGTTTCCAGGGGAACACCAAATAAGCATCTTTCTCTGCTGAACTCCAGAAGTGGTGACACTTTACTTGTTGTGTGCCTGACTTGAATAGAAGATAATGACTTCTGGGGAATAAATTAGGCAAGTGATAAGCAGAAACTGTCAGAAAGCAGAAACTTTGTATTATTTTAAGGTCCAAGGGTCTACATCTGAGGTAAAAATAGTGTCCGTATTGCAGCATCTTAATACAGATTTTTATTCTGCATGTTCTTAAAATACAAGTACCATTCATTTTCTGTAGAGCTGAGATAGGGTCTGTGATGGAGGAAATCCTAATAAAACCCATTCATACCTCCATTCAGAGAAAATGGGGCTCCAGCTCAAGGTAGTTGGCTTATTTCAGACAGGGAGGGGTCACTGAACCCCCTCCTTGTGGAGAACCCAAACAGATGTGGAAATGGCTGATCAAGTGCTCATGAACAGCCTTCCAACCCTGTGAAATTTGTGCTTTTCTACCCAGTTTACAAAGATAAATAAATGCAAGACTCATGGAAGAGCCAGAAGAGGAATTTAAGCTGCAACCACAGCGTGAGCCTGGTAAAGGGTCACATCTGCTTGCCTAGTTATTCTGGTTTTCTTAACCCCAAAAATCCAGGCAAAAATGTATATAAGAAATCACAAACAACCTGCACTAGGGAGCTGGTTTTGCATCTTGTCAGGATGGAGAGGCTGTCCAGTGTGGGGGCTGAAAAGTAGGTGGAAGTAGGGTGTTGTCTGCACCCAGGGACTGTGAGTGGCCAGGGCTGCCCTGGTCTGAGCACAGCAGGTTCCAGCCACTCCTCAGCCCAATGGGTAGTGCCTCAGGGCACTAAGAAAGTGAGAAATATTTAAGAAAGTGAGAAGGGTCAGAAGGAGCTCTTGTTCCCTTATTGTCCTTCCCTGCCCTCCTACCTCACTCTGCCTCCCAAGGAGGTGACATTACCCCCTGTGACACGTTTTGTCCTCCTATTCCTATCAGACAGGCTATGCTGGCACACAAAGGAGAGGACACATTTCCACCAGACAAGGAGAGCAGAAATCCAAACCAGGAACATTTACCAGTTCTGCATCAGGAATATTTAAACAGTATCTGCATTTTGTATTAAAGAGGGATTTAATTTTTGGTGGTGTTATCACAACGCATTCTAAACCCAGCCTCTTCTTAAAATGTTCTCATTTCTATGTTTTCAGAAGGAAAAAGGAAGAAGTTTCCTATATAGTTAGTAGAGGAACTGCTATAGCAAAACAGAGTTTTGGCTCATAAGGCAAACACCTTCAGTAAAGCCACAAGCCAGAGCTGAAGGAACCACATCTAGATGCAGTGCCATGGTGAGCACAAACACACACTGAAACACCTAGACCCCACCTTACTCTTGCAGCAAGTACATAAGGAAGCCCAGAACATGTCAGTGCTAAACTGTTAATAATTACCTAAACGGAACCAATATCAACATGTAGCAAATGTATTTTACAGCATTTTTATAGATAGGTTGCAGTGTTAAAAAACAAAAGCCTCTAAAGTATATATAATATATTAATCTAAACACCTCCTCCTTCCCTTTTTAAGCAGTGAGGCTGCAGGAAGCAGCACAGCCTTCTCAAAAAGAAGAAGGGATGTAAGAAGGGTCTTAAGAAGCTGGATTTAAGTTCACTTACACAAAGTGAGGCACTTGCTCCCATGTTAGGCCACAGCAGAATGTCAGCTGTGCTGCTCAGAAGACACCAGCATCTTTCTTCCTCTCACAAGTCCATGCAGTCTGGATAAAGGCAACTGGGCTGTTCCTCTGTAATTAATTTATGTTAGCAGGATTGCTAGGTATCATCTGAATTAGCAGTTTCACTTGAGATTGTGCTGAAGGTAGAAATTAACTGCTAGTAGAAGTGGACTCCTCGGAGCCAACTCTTGCCTCTGGAAGTGCATGGCACAAGCTGATGGATGTGTTGCCATCAGGAGGTGTTTCCATGGCACCTGCCACACACAGTGCACTGCTTCCTGGAGCTTGATATTTACTCTTGAGTGGGGGTTTTCCTTGCAGGTTTGCAGATATTCATGTGGCCAGAAGTAAAATATTTCAAGATCATCTGCAGTGTATATATATTTTATAAATGTATGTTTATGCAACAGCTAACACAAGCATTTTGGTAAACATGCAAGCCAGTATCCATCCAGACTTTGAAATATGGACTGTGTAGTTGCTGTTAAACCAAACATCTTCTGTTCTTTCAGATACAAAGTCTCTCCTAGGAAATAAACCACAATGAAGCAAGTAAGGTGGCAGTTAAATCTAATTGGGAAAGATTTTTAATACAAATTTGGTAGAAAAAAAAAACACTGGCCCTGAGTCAGCCCCATGTGGTGGAATATTTGAAAAGCAAGAATTAACCTCTCAACATGCTGATGGTTCAGCACATGTGGCAGAGACAATTCCCTCTTCATTAGTAGACAGAATACCACTTAAATAGTGCATATTTTTAGGCCACTTCTCCACATGATTCCTCAACAAGGCCTGGAAATACTTTCTTCAGGTTTAAGGCTTTCCTGCCCATCTGGCATGAGATGTCACAGAGGTGAGGGCCTTGGTTTCATGCTGATCCCCACCAGCCAGGACAAGGCTAAATCCCTAGTGAGCAGGGTTCACGTGTGGCCACAAAGTCCTCACTGCTGCCTCTGCTGGCTGCAGATCTGTGCCTTCCAGCCCTCTGTCTGGAAGGACTTCTGCATTTATCCTGCGGTGCACCAGAAGTGGCTGGATGACTTAGCCCAGCAGGATTTTCATCCCTTTCTCCATGGTGTGTGGGCCATTCCCACAGCACAGCTGGCCTTCCCCAAGCCCACTCTGGCCAGTAACATGCAAAGCTGAAGCCTCTCCCCAAATCCACCATTCCCCATGTCTCACCTGCTCATAGACTGAACTGGGGGCAGATCCCACTTTGCCTTTCCCAAGACAGCAAGAGAGGGGATCCCTCCCTCCCCCCATAGCTACCTGCTGGTCCCTAGGATCGATCATCCTCATGTTAAATAATTTTTTCCTAATGTCTAACCTAAATCTACCTTTTTCTAGCTTAAAGCCATTACCACTTGTCCTGTCACTACAAACCCTTGTGAATAGACCCTCCCCTGCTTTTGTATAGACCCCTTGCAGGTACTGGAAGGTGCTGTAAGGTCCTCCTGAAGCCTTCTCCTCTTCAGGCTGAACAACCCCAACTCTCTCAGCCTGTCCTCACAGCAGAGCTGCTCTAGCCCTGCTCTGGACATGCTCCAACAGGGCCACATCCTTTGTATGTTGGGGACTTACACCAGAGGTCCTACCACAGTCAGATAAAACTTCCAACCTTACAGCAACCTCTTCTATGAGGAAGAAGAGGAAGGTTCTAGTTGTTGGAGACTCGCTCCTAAAGGGAACAGAGGGCCCAATATGCAGAGTTGACCCTCATAGGGAAGTCTGTAGTCTGCCTAGAATCCAACTCAGGGGTGTTGCTAGAAAACTCTCCAACCTGGTGCAGTTGTCAGACTATTACCAGCTACTGGTCTTCCAAACAGGTGGGGAGGAAACTTCATCCTGTAGTCTGAGGGGAATGAAAAGAGACTTTAAGGCCGTGGGATGGTTGGTGAAAGTGTCTGGGGCACAAACTAATTTCTCTCTCGCCCTTTCATTTGTAGGTGATGACAGGGGATGGAATAGAAGGATCCAGCCCATGAATGCCTGGCTCTGAGACTGGTGCTACAAGCGTAGTTTTAGGTTCTTTGATTATGGCTGTTTTTTTTGAGAAACCAGACCTAGTACATGGTAAAGGTTTGTCTCAAAGAGGGAAAAAGGTTCTAGAAAAAGAATTAGCAGGGTTTTAAAATAGATTTGAAGGGGAATGGGGCTGTAGCTGGGTTTGCACCAGTGAGAGAGTCTTCTAGTATTCATAAAGACCAGAAGGCCTCCCACCCCCCCTAGGATGAAATCAGCAGGCTCTGCTTGCTCCCTGAAATGCCAGTGATAAATATATGTGGATGCTAAAATGGCTA
>VYZU01074741.1:0-13437 GCA_013401355.1 Ceyx cyanopectus | reverse complement strand
CCCTTCCTCCGTAGCCAGACCCCGAGCCCCTTGTCCCCCTTTGTCTATCACATCTGCTGCCAGCTCGGGGCTCCCGTTGCGCCCCGGGGGTGTCCGGGAGCCGTCGGGAAGGGGCTCGGTGGCCCACGGCCGGGGCAGGGTCACCCCCGATGTCACCGGCTGGGTGGCCACTGCTCCCGGGAAGGGTCTCACTGCCGCTTTCCCGTGTCCCGCAGGCTCCAGAGCAGCCCTGAACGTGGCGCAGCACGCGAAGGACGAGTGACGGGAGCCTCCGGTGACCGCGGTACCGGGACCCCCCATCTCTCTGGGCCGGGGTTCCGATCAGCTGGGCTTGGAGCCAGCCCCAGCCCCAAGCTCCCCCCACCTCCCCTGTATCTAATAAACCCCCCGTGATCCCCTTCGGGCTTCGCCTCTCGCGTGTCTTCCCTCCGGTGATACCGGGCGGCTCCTTTAAGAGAAGGGGCGGGGCCAAAAGAAAGGGGGCGGGGCCAACAGAAGAGGCGGGGCCAGTGGGAAGGGGCGGGGGCCAACGGGAAGCGGCTTTGCGGTGCGCTTTGATGACGTCACTACTGGGCGCGGCGGAAGTGCGGGCGGCGGGAGGCGGCGGGGAAGGGTCGGTGGGGCCGTCTGTCTGTCCGTCCGTCTGTCCTGGGGGGGCGGAGGGGCCGGTTTGTCTGTCCTAGGGGCAGGGTGGAGGTGTCTGTCTGTCTGTCCGTCCTGTGGTGGAGCGGGACTCTGTCTGTCTGTCTGTCAGGGGGTAAGGAGGGGGCCTGTCCGTGCTGGGTAGGGGAGGGAGAGGCCGGTCTGTCGGTCTGTCTGTCGGTCTGTGTCGGTCACAGGCGGGGTGAGTCCATCGCAAACCCCCTCATNAACCCCCCCGGACCACGGCCCCTCCTCAGGTGAGCCCCGGGAAGACTGGAGGGGGGTGGGAGGCGGCTCCCCCAGCCCCTCTACTGACCCCCCTCCCTTCTCCCCACCGTGTCCCCCCCAGGCTCCGCCGGTGCCCCCGAGCAGCGGCAGCAGCTCTACGGGCAGAGCCGCTCCTACCTGCAGAGGAATCGGCAGCTGCAGGAGTCCCGGGCGCGGCTGCGGGAGCGGCGGGAGGAGCTGCAGAGGGCAGGGCTTGCCCTGGAGCTTGGCATCGCCCAGATGAGACAGGCGGCTTGCTGAGGGCGGCACCAAGGGGGGGTGCCCCCGACAGCTGAGGGGTCGCAGCCTCCCTGGGCACCAGGACCAGTTCTCAGCCACTCTGGGACCCAGGATCTGCTTTTCCAGCCTGGTTGGACTTGGATCCATTTGTACCACCCAGAATCTGATTTTTTTCAGCCTATTTGGACTCTGGGATTAATTTTTGACACCCAGGGTCTGTTTTTTCTGCCTCTTCGGGCTCTGAGATTTATTTTTGCCACCCAGAATCTGATTTTTTCAGCCTATTTGTGCTCTGGGATTCATTTTTACCACCCAGGATCTGTTTTTTCTGCCTCTTTGGACTTGGATTCATTTTTACCACCTAAAATCTGATTTTTTTCAGCCTATTTGGGCTTGGATTCCTTTTTGCCACCCCGAATCTGATTTTTTTTCAGCCTATTTGTGCTCTGGGATTCATTTTTGCCACCCAGGATTTGTTTTTTCCAGCCTCTTTGGACTCGGATTTATTTTTGCCACCCGGAATCTGCTTTTTTCCAGCCTGTTTGGACTCTGGTGCTTGGTTTTTCATCCTCTGGGGTCCAGTGGCCCTGGAGGGGTGCTGGGGGTGCAGAGTTGTCCTGTCCTGCTAATAAAGGTGCTGGGAACAGGTCACCCCAGTGCTGGGGGGGGTCTCACAATCGTCATGAAACCCCCTCTTGGGGGGGAACCAAACCCGGGACTTTTCTGCCCTCACAGCCCCACCCCGCTCGGGGCGAAGCCAAACTCCCAACCCGGGGCTGGCTGGGGGCGGTTTCCCACCCTGGCAGGTGTCACCCTGTGGGTGCCTCTTCCCCTTCCTGCCCCCCCCCTGCCCCCCCTTTCCCACGGGGTCCAACCCCCTCGGTGGAGCCTCCAGGGGAGAAGCAGCAGAGTCACCCCCCTGGCGACGAGGGATGGGCACCCTGGGGCTGCTGCTGCTGCTGCTGCTGCTGGTGCCCCCCACCTCGGGTGAGCCGCGGGGGTGGGATCCTGGCATCGAGGGGTGCGGGGTGGAGCCGGGTGTGGACCCCGGGACAGGGTCTCCTCTCCCCCCCCACCCCCGGCAGCCCCGGGTTGGCTCCGCCCGGCGTCGATCGTCGGGGGACGAGAGGCCAGAGCTCACTCCAGACCCTACCTGGTGTCCGTCCGCCTCGGGGGGGTCCACAGGTGCGGGGGGGCGTTGCTGCAGCCCCGCTGGGTGCTCACGGCCGCGCACTGCTTCCCGCGGGGGTGAGTCCAGCGCTGCCGCGGCGGGGAGGGGGCATCGTGAGGTTGGCACCGGGCTCCGTGAGGCTGGCACCGCGGGGGGAGGGGGCATCGTGAGGGTGGCACCGGGCTCCGTGAGCCCGCCACTGGGTTCTGTGAGGCTGGTACCGGGCCCCGTGAGGCTGGTAACGGACTCTGTGAGACTGGCACCGGGCTCTGTGAGGCTGGTACCGGGCTCCGTGAGCCTGGCACCGGGCTCTGTGAGGCTGGTACCAGGCTCTGTGTGGCTGCCACCGGGCTCCGTGAGGCTGGTACCGGGCCCCGTGAGGCTGGCACCGGGCTCTGTGTGGCTGCCACCGGGCTCCGTGAGGCTGGCACCGTGCTACGTGAGCCTGCCACCGGGCTCTGTGACTGGCACCGGGCTCCCACCGACACCGTGTCCCGCTGCGGGGCAGGACGAGGGGCGTCGGGACGGTAGTCGCGGGGCTGCACGGCCGGTGGGACCGCGGGCCGGGCATCGAGACCCTCCCCATCCGGGCGCTCTGTGCCCACCCCGGCTACGACCGACGGACGATGGAGAACGATCTGCTGCTGCTCCAGGTGGGACCCGCGGGGCAGGGGTCGGGGTTGCGGGGTGGAGCGGGGGAGGGGAGGGTTGGCAGCGCTCTGCTGCGGGGTGATGGTTTCTCTTCTCACCTCCGAGCTCTTCGCAGCTCGGTCACATCCTGAGAGTCATCACGGGATGGGTTGGGTTGGGTGGGAGGGACCTGCCAAGCTCAGCTCATCCAACCCCCGCAGGGAGCAGGGATCTGCACCCAGAGCAGGGTGCTCAGAGCACCCCCCAACCTCCCCTGGGATGGTGCCAGGGATGGATGGGGCAGTTCCACCTCTCTGGGCACCCTGGCACAGGCTCTGCCACCCTCAGCATCCAAATCTCTTCTCTCCGGTCTAAATCTCTTTTAGTTCAAACCATCCCCCCCTTATCCTGCCCCACCAGTCCCTGCTCAAAACTCCATCCCCATCCCTCTTCTAAGCCCTGAGTGGCCCCCACAACCTTCTCCTCTTCAGGATGTAACCCCCCCCTCACCCAGATCACCCACCCCCATGGGTGCTGTGCCAGCTCGGGGCTCCCCCTTACCCCGGTGGGGTGCCCAGCCCTGGCTGAGGTGGGGTGCCCAACGCTGCCCTTCCCCACAGCTGGAGGGGAGGGTGACTCGGAGCAGGACACGGCGGCCGATCAAACTGCAGGAGCGGGAGCCGGCGGTGGGGGCGAGGTGCAGCCTGGCAGGGTGGGGGTCCCTCGGGCACGGGGGGCTCTCGCCCACCCTGCAGGAGCTGGAGGTGGTGGTGCTGGACCCTCGGATGTGCAACAACAGCCGCTTCTGGGACGGTGGCATCGCCCCCACCATGATTTGCTTCCAGGGGCAGCAGAGGGGCTCAGCGCCCGCCAAGGTGAAGAGTTTTGGGGGGGAGGGGGGGGGGGGCCCCAAGGGGCTTTGCAATGGGCTGCAGAGCTCTGTGCCCACCCTGAGCCACCATTCCTGGCTCGGGGGGGGGGTTTTCAGGGAGGATGGTCACCCTCAGCAAGGACACTGGGTGCCCCTCCAGCCATGGTGGGCATCCATGGTCCCCCCCCAGCTGGGGTCTGCTCCTCACAGTCACACCCCCTTACAACCCCCCCCACCTTAGGGTGACTCCGGGGGTCCCTTGGTGTGTGGGACGCGGGCAGAGGTGGCCGGTGTCTTGTCCTTCACCGGCCCTGGCATCACCGACCCCTTCAAGCCTCCGGTTGCCACCTCGGTCGTGAAGTACAAGAAATGGATCCAGAGGACCCTGCGGGGGGGCTGCGGGTCCGTCCCCCGTCCGCCCATCCCCCCCCCCAGCCTGGACAGACAGACGAGCCCTTAATATTTACACAGGTTGCCTTTTAATTCTTAACGCTGTCCAGAATCCCGGGAAAAGAACATCCTTGGTACATAGATACAGTGCTGGGGGGTGGGGGGCACCGTGTGACCCACCGGGATTGTCCTCACGGGGGGGATTCTGAAGCCGCTGGGCACACGAGGAGCAGAGCTGGGGCTGGGGGGGGCTGGGCTGTGGGGCTTGACCCCAGAGCTGCAGCCAGGGACGTGGGGTGATGCTGGGTCTCCTGGCATGTCCTACACTGGGATCCCACTGCGAGCTGGGAAGGGGCTCTGTGGAGGGGAGGGTGAGGGGTCCCAGACCCTTCCCCAGGGGTTGGGCACCCCAGTGCCAGCTCAGCACCCTGTCCCCTCCCAGGGCAGCTCCCCAGCCCATTGACATGACCCCGTGAGCAGCACTCCTGAGACGAGCCCATCAGGACCCCGACCACCCACCAGCAAACCCCCTCCCCGCTCCTTTGCCACCTGGCACCGGCTTGAAGCACCACAGCTCTGGATTACCCATTAACAATTAGCCCCTTGGCTTAATTAGGAGCCTCCAGCAGCACAGATGTGGGGTCCTGGACCCCGTATCCCCTCTCTGCGTTGATCCAGCTGCCTGTTGCCTTCCCCCAGTTAATAAATGAGCCGCAACTGCTGCAGAGCCAGTGCTGGAGACAAGCTGGAGCGTGTGGCAGAGCCCTGGCGCTGGGGCGCGGTGCCCTCAGGTGCAGGATCAGGCCCTGGCTCAGCCAGGCGGGTGAGCAGGTTGGGGGGCACATGAGGACACAGCTCCCCTCCTCCCCTGGCTTGTCCCAGGATGTCCATCAGTGGGAGGAGGTGGCCACTGAGACTCCCCCAGGTTGGGCCATCAACCCCGGTGGGTCCCCCTGGCTCCACCCAGTCCTTGGCACCGGGCATGATGCTGCTCTGGTCCAGCAAGACCCCAGCCAGGGCAGGCAGCAGGTTGGGGTGATCCAGCTGTCCTGTCCCCATCCCCAGTATAGTCCTGGCTGGCTCCAGGTGGGTGCCTATGGGACCCTCACCGGAGCGTCACCTGCGGGAGCCGCTCAAGCCTGGATTTTCTCCACCTCCTTGTCAGCCACCGCTGTCACCACCATGGGGCTGGGGACGTAGTTGAAGGGGGTGACGCGGGCGGCTCTGCTGGGCGAGCCGTGCCGGCTGGCGGGGAAGGTCCCGGCGGGCACCTCGTGGCCAAAGGAGATGGGCAGGGCGGCCTTGGCAGGGGCCAGAGCTTCGCCGTCGCAGGCGGCGCGGGCGTGCGGGGGCCCCTCGCGAGCCTCCAGGGTGGGAGAGGTGCTGGAGTTGGTCTTGGAGGTGGAGAAATCCTCGGTCTGCACCACGGCGTCGCTGGTCTTCCTGGGGCTGGGAGTGCCGGGACCCTCCTCCTCTGCCAGAGGCAGGGCGGAGGAGGGCAGCGTGCTCTTGAGGATGTGGGGGATGTCTTCGTCCCGAATCCTCCTCCACGTGCCCTTCATCATCACCACCGGTGGCTTCGCCGGCTGCCCGTCGGGTGCCGCCTCGGGCTGCCGCCGCCGCTGCGCCGAAGCCTCGGAGCGGGCGGAGAGGACGGAGGAAGGGCTGCCCGTCCTCCGTGCCACGCTGATGTTGGGTGAGGATGAGTACCTCTTGAAGGGCTCGGGCGCAGGGACGCCGGTCTTCACCGGCAGCCGCGACGGGCTCTCGGAGCTGGTCCTCCGCGGAGGCTTGACCCCGGCGGGGACTTTGCCGCCGGGCTGGGCTCTGGGAACCGGGGACCGCGGGCTGGAAGCCGCCGGTTTGGCCGCCTTGAGCTCGTCGCAGCGGGAGGAGCAGAGGAAAACGGCCGGGAGGGCGGCGCGGCTGCGCTGCGGGGATGCCCGGCGAGGCAGCGAAGCCGCCGGTTGTGCCGGGGAGAGCTCGGAGCGGTGCCGCAGCAACAGGCTGGAAGATTCCTTGATGAAGGTGAGCTGGCGTAAGAAGCCGGACCGGTCCGAGTCGCTCCCGCTGGAACGGGCGGATGACATCCGCACCAGGTTGAGCCGGCTGCCCCCCGGCCCCCCGCTCCGTTCCTTGCCGCCGTCCGCCTGCTCCTCCAGCACTGGCATGGTGCCCGCCCGGCCTGGCAACACCTTACTGCTGGGCTTCTGCATGAAGGGGATGCGGACAGGCGACTTCTGCGTCTTGGACTGCCTGGGGGCTGGGGACTTGGGGGCTGCGGCTCTGGGCGAGGGTCCCGGCGGGGAGGGTGAGCCGCCCGCCTTGCCGGCAGCCGGGGGACCCTGTTTGGTCTGGGAGGGTGACGGCAGCTTTTTGGGAGCGTGCTGGGAGGGGGTGGAGGTGCGGGAGGAGCCTGAGGATGGGGGTCCCTTGCCGATGCGGGCAGGCGGCGTCGTGCTCCTCTTGGGCAGTGCCAAGTCCCCGGTTTCGGGGGCTTTGCCCAGCCGGTGCAGGCTCCGCGAGCGCTGCTGGCTCAATGAGAGGTTCTTGGCTGGCGGTGCCTCGGGCTTCGCCGTGGGGCTTTTCTTCGGGGTAGCCCTTGGGCTGGGGCTGTCCTTGGCCAGGCTGGGCATGTAGATGACAGTCCTGCCACGGAAAACCACGGGCAGGTTGGGCACCGGTTTGGTGGGTGCCGGGCTCCGCTCCACCCTGGTGGTCCCACGGGAAGCGGGACGGGCGCCCGGAGCGTCCTTCCTCTCGGGATGGGTCTTGCTGTGCTCCCTCCTCACCGCATCCCGGCCGGCTGTGCCACTGCCTCGCTGCTTCTCCTGCCTGCCCAGGGAGAGCTGCAGGGTGGAGCCAACCGAGAGCCCCGACATGAAGGAGAGGATGGAGTCGGACTCGGAGGAAGGCTCCCGTGAGAGGGAAGCAGCAGCCTGGTGCAGCCAAGTGACGATGGAGTTGGCACCTTCCTGGATGGCTTCCCACTCCACGCTGTCCAGGTCCGAACCCCGGTCAGAGCCGGTGTCCTCGGTCGGGCGATGCCTCAGCTCTGCCTTCCTGTCCCTCCCGCCACCACTCGTTGGCTTCTGCTTGCGTTCGGCCATCCTCCGGCGAGCCAAGGGCCGCCGGCGCTTGGGCATGGCCGAGCCGATGCACTTCTGCAGCAGGTCGTCCTCTGAGTTGAGGCTGGGGGAGGCAGGGGAACCCCCCTGCCCTGTCACTGTGGCCAGGCGAGGCCGGGGGGCTTTGCCGCAGGGCTGGCCCCTCTCCTCACCGTCGGAGAGGTTGGCATCGCTCAGGGAGCTCATGGAGCTGCTGAGGGAGTAGCACGGTGGTGTCTCATCAGCGATCAGGTTGTTCTGAGGCTTCGCCTTTACCGGCCGGGGCTCTGGCTCTCTGCGGGGAGCAGAACCACCCCAGCGCTCCCTCCTGGGTGCCCGGCCGGGCTGGGCTCTGCTGCCAGACACCTCCCTGCCCGCCTTGGGCAGCTCGTCCGAGTCCTGCTCATAGAAGCAGTAAACGGCTTCCTCTGTTGGCGTGGTGTGGCACAGAGACTGGAAGGCCACCTCGTCCTCCTGGGGGGCATCCTTCCTCCCAGTGGGAGCCCCGCTTCTCCCCACCTCCAGCTCCAGACTGGCTCCACTCTTCGGGTGGGGCTGGCCCCGCTTCCCCTCCCCACCTTGGCCGCGGCTCGACCCTCCTTTCCCCTTGGAGGCTGAGCTCAGCCGGGTGGGTGCCGAGCTGCCGGAGGCGGCTCTCCTGGCCGGGATGGTGCCGTTGCTACCTGGCTCGCGGTGCCCATTGGGCAGGACCCCAGTCCCCGGGTGCTCAGCCTCCTCAGCGGGAGGGTAGCGCAGGGTCTCATCACTCAGCGAGGCAGCGCTGGAGAAGTTGACCGGGGTCCCGTCGGCCGAGTCGGTGAAGGAGTCGTCATCCTTGAAGAGGTCGCGGGCGCTGGCCCGGAGGTGCTTGGGGACGCCGGGGTGCGCGTGGGCTGGCACCAACATGTAGACAGGGACGTGCACCGGCTTCTTGGTCTGGGGGTGCAGCACCTGGCCTGAGAGCAGGGAGGTCTTCACCTTGCGGAAGCGGGAGGGCATGGCGGAGCTGATGCACTCCTTCAAGATCTCGATGTCATCGTCGGAGGGGGGCTCGGGACGGTCAGCCCGGCGACGGCCCTCCAGGTACCGCTCCTCCCGCCGCTCCTCCCGCTTCTCGTGAGCCACAAAATTCAGGCTGTTCTTCTCCGGGAAGGTGGGTATCAGCTTGAGCTCCACATCCTTCTGGACGTAGTGCTCGTGGAGGGGCAGGGCACTCAGGCTGGAGGCGCAGGAGAAGTTCTCGTTGGGTTTCTCCACCGTGAAGTAGACCATGGAGTCCAGGTCCTGGGGTAGCTGGAAGCGCTCCTTGAAGTCAGTGATCTCCATGAACTTCTTGACGTTGTTCTCCCATTGGATGTTGAACTGGCTGGTCTCCTTCTCTGGTTGGCAGCCCAGCTCAAAGAGGGGGGTCTTGCTGCGGCTGGGTGGCATGGTCTGCCCAGGGCTGTCGGGCAGCTCGCTGGGACTGATGGTGCCACTGATCATCTCGCTGCAGGGGTCGCTCTGGATGGAGCTGGCAATGGAAGGGCTCTCGAAGCTGCCCAGGGAGCTGACAGAGCTGCAGCGGCTCATCACCAGCGGCGTCTCCTGGATGTAGTTCTCCGAGGAGCTCGAGGGCGTCAGGTCCTCCTGGCGGGATGGTGATGACTCCCGCAGGAAGACCTTGTCACGCTTCGGGAAGGGGATGGTGATGGGCTGGGAAATCCCCGCCAGCATGGCCGGGCCCAGATCCACCGCCTTCTCCTTCTCCTGCCTCCCATCCTCACCTTCCCCATCCCCTTCCTCCATCTCCAGGATTTCCAGGGAGGAGTCACTGTCCAGGTCATTCTCGCTGTGGCTCTGCCCGTCCAACACGTTGTCTGCTGAGGAGAGGGAGGAGAGGGAGCTGCAGCGGGAGAAGCAGATGGGGGTGTCCTCCACCGAGTACTTCTGCACTGACTCCTGCTCTGCTGCGGCCGGTGCCTGGGCAGGCAGCTTCTCTGGGATCTTGCTCAAGGTCTCAGCCGTCTGCAGCAGCGCAGGGGGGAGCCAGGCTTGCTTTCTGCCCAGGAGGGAGGGGTGGTGGCCGGTGCTGGTGGCCGCACTGCTCTTGGCCAGGGTCTCCAGTAGTGGGATGTGCTGGTAAGATGGGGAGAGCTTGATGGTGCGGACCTGGGGGTCAGTAGAGACCTTGCTGCCCATCTCCTTCTTCCACTCCTGCTCCTTCTCCAGCGCCTTGGGGCTGGGGAAAGTCACCATCTTCTTGGCCCGTTCGGGCACGTCCCGCTGCTCCGGCTTCTCCGGCTCGGCCGGCTCCCTGCCCTTGAGCGCAGGGGGTTCGACCCTCTCCGGTTTGCAGCCCAGGATGCTCTTGAGATCGAGCCGGCTTGGCCGCTTCTGGTACCTCTGCAGCTCGTCGCGGTAGTCGAGGAGAGCAGCCCTGGTGCAGGGCTTCATGTGCTCCTTGGTGCAGTAGCCGTCGCTGGTGCTGCCGCTGTTGAGGCTGTCGTTGGACAGGCTGGTGTAGGCCGTCTTCAGCCGCAGCAGCGTGTGCGCCCGGCTCAGGCTCTCCCGCTTGCCGAAGCCTCCGGCGTCCGAGAGGCGGCAGGGAGAGCAGGACTGGGCGCGCGCCTCGTGCGCCTCCTCGGGGCCGTACTGCCAGTCCAGGCAGTGGTCCTCCGAGCTGAGGCTGAAGCTGTCGTCTGAGGACGTGTGCATGGTGGAGATGTCCTCCACCAGCTTGTCGATCTTGGCCACCGTGCTGGAGATCTTGTTGGCCAACTTCTCGGCGGCCAGCGAGACGTCGTCCTCCGGCAGCGGCGGCTTCTTGGGCTCGGCCGGTTTGCCGCTGCTGTCCTTCTCCGGCTCCGGGCATCGCCTCTGCGCCAGCGCCCGGGGCAGCGCCTGCCCCTGGAGGAAGGAGGAGTTGAGGAACATGGAGAGGACGGAGGCGCTGGCCGTCTCCACGCCGGTGGAGATGGTGGGCACCTCGTCGTCGTCGAAGCAGCCGGAGTCGGAGGCGTAGTCCTTCACCAGGCTCTCCATGTGCCGCGTCGGCTTCTTTGCGCTCTGGCTCTTCAGGCTCTGCTTCTCCATGGTGTCAAAGGTCTCTGCCAAGTGCTTGGCATCCAGCTCGGCCTCCAGCGCCTTCTGCTTGCGCATGTAGAGCGAGGGCATGCAGGAGCCCGGCGAGACCACGGCGGCGTCTTTGTACTTGGGGGGCCGGTTGGTGAGGAGGTTGCGGAGAGCGGCCGCGCTGCCCATGGCGATCATCTTGTGCTTGGAATGGATCAGGTTGCGCAACATGCTGACGGCCCCCAGGTCCCAGAGCAGCTCCTGGTCGCGGGGGCTGCGGGCGGAGAGGTTCCAGAGGGTGCCGCAGGCGTTGCTGACGATGGTGAGGCTGTGCGAGCGCAGGTGCTGCAGCAGAGTCTGCAGGCAGTTGTGGTCCCGGAGAACCTGCCTGTGGGAACACGAGGAGATTCCCCCCCACCCCAGACATCAGAACGGCCCCTCACCCCCTCTCCCTGCCCCTCCCCTGCCCCGCAGTGACCCTCACCTGTAGTCCTCGCGCGTGGCGATGAGGCTGGAGACGTTCCTGAGGATGCCACCGCCGCTCTCGATGATGGCCAGCGAGTTGCTCTGGCACTTGTAGGTGAGGGTGCTCACCAGGAAGCCCAGGGCCCCCTCCACGGCACAGATGGCGGCTTTGTTCTCCGTGCTGTGCGCCGACAGGTTCCACAGCGCGCTCAGGACGCTCTTCAGGGTCGACTCCTGCCCCGGGGTGGGACACAAACACCAGTCAGCCCCAGTTTGGTCACCCCAGCATCCGCTCCCCCCCCCCTCCACCTACCCTGGTGCTCACCTTGCCAGCGTGCAGCGCGCACCGCGTCAGCCCGGCCACGCTGCCCACCTCCCGCAGCACCTTCTTGCTGTTGATGTCAGCTCGCCAGGAGAGGTTCCTCAGGATGCTGGAGACCACCTGTGGGGAGCAGAATGGGGGCAGGTGGGCATGGGGATGATCCCACCCCCAGCCTGTCCCCTACCCCAGGATGCCCCTTGTGCCACTAGCACCCACCTGATGCAGCTCCTCGCTGTCAGAGCCCAGCTGAGCCACGATGGCCTCCATGCAGCCGCGGCGGGAGCACAGCGTTGCCTGCGAGGAAGATGAAGGTGGTGAGGGCAACGCCGCAGACCCCCTGGCCCCGTTCCGCACCCCACAGCACCCCCACCCCCCCCAGACCTTGTTGACCACGTCGCCAAAGGTGAGGTTGGTGAGGGCCATCCCCGCGTAGCGCCGCAGGGCCAGGTTCAGGGAGTCACTCGTCATCTTGTGCATCTCGTAGTCCACCTGCAGCAGCTCGGCCACCGCCTGCAGCCCTCCTGTGGGGTGGGGTGAGGGGGAAGCTCAGGCAAGGGACCACCTCCCGGTACCCACTCCCTCCCTGTGGCAGAGAGGAGGGTGGGAAGGGGTGGCTGCAGTGCCGCAGGGATGGAGCCCCTGCCCCACACTCACCCAGCTCATTCATGGCCCGCCGGTACTCCTCATCGAAGGAGAGCTTCATGATGGCACAGGTGGCCTGGCAGATCTGGGGTTCGATTGGAACTGGCACTGCAGAGAGAAGCATGGGATGGTTGAGGTTGGAAGAGCCCTTTCAGCTCATCGAATCCACTGCCAGGGCACCACTGATCCGTGTCCCTCAGCACCACAGCTCCACAGGGGACTTGGAAACCCTTCCAGGGATCATGGGGACTTCACCCCTGCCCTGGGCATCCTGGGACAGGCCTGGACACCCCTGGAGGGGAAGAAATTGTTCCTCAGCTCCAACCTCAACCTCCCCTAGGGCAACTTGAGGCCGGTTCCTCTTGTGCTGTCACTTGTCCCTTGGGAGCAGAGCCCGACCACCCCTGGCTCCAACCTCCTGTCAGGAGCTGCCAGAGCCAGAAGGTCTCCCCTGAGCCTCCTTCTCTCCAGGCTGAACCACCTCTGGTCCCTCAGCTGCTCCTCCCCACACTCCTGCTCCAGACCCTAATAAGGAGGGGCTCAGCCCCTGCGTCTGGCACTGGTCCTTCCTCATCATCTGCTGCCTCCAGCACACATGGATGCTCACAGCCACATGCACACACATGCGTGCATACACACACACACCCACCATCCCCTTCACCCCCTGTACCCGCACTGCCCTCGGGTCCTCTGCCCCCGTCCCTGCTCTGCATCTGCAGCCAGTCCCAGCAGGTCTCCGAGTAGGAGCGGATCTGCTCCAGCACGTGCAGCACCCGCATCTCCTTCTTGGCCTGGCCCTCGTCGGGCTGGGAGAAGATGATGTTGTGCAGGGCGGCGTTGGCACGCATGCGGGCATCCTTGGAGCCGGCGGGGCTCTCGGGGGGCCCCGGCTCGCCGTCGGAGTCGTGCAGGATCTGGATGAGCAGGGGCAGGCAGCCGGATTTGCGCATGGCCTGGCAGCTCTCCTGAGAGCTGGACATGGCCAGCAGCGTGCGGGACATGTCGTCCTTGTCCCGCGTGGCCAGCATGGACAGGAGCCAGAAGACCACCTCCACCTGTGGGAGAGGGGTTGGGGGTTACATCCGACCCTGCCCCTCCCCAGCAGCCCACCCCAGCCGGGCTCCGCTGTGCCCACTCCTCACCTTGCTGCTGCCCAGGCTGCTGCCTCCCTCCTCGGGGTGGGTCGGGGGGTCCAGGCTGCCATCCCCTTCCATGCCCGGCATCTTAGCACAGAGCTGTGGAGGAGAGGGCAGATGGGGATGGGGTTGGAATGTGCCACCTTCACTCCCCCTTGCCCAGCCCCCCTGGTGCTTTTCAGGAGCCCACTGATGCCAGTCAACTCGGCAGCGTTTCCCACGTGTGGCGTCGCTGCTGTCGTCAGTGCCAGGGTGGTATTTTTAAGCTGGAATTAGGGCTGATCAGGGGGAGGGGGGAATGGGTGTGGGGGCTGCCACAGCAGCAGGCTCAGGAAAGGAAAAGTGTGGGCGAAGTGAGGAGGGGTGTGGGTGGCCCTGGACCGTGCCGGGGCTGAGCCCGTGGAGCCGGGGCTGGCAATGGTGTGGGATGTGGGGCTGGGGGTGGTGGAGGGACCAGAGCTGAAGCTGGGACCATGGTGGTGGCAGTGCCATGGTGGTGG
>VYZU01074740.1:8373-31119 GCA_013401355.1 Ceyx cyanopectus | reverse complement strand
AAAAAAAAAAAAAAGATTGTTGCTTTTTAGATTAGGATGATATTAACAAGAAGATATCCTCTTAAAGATGGGCTGCTGGCACCTACTAAGTGACAGAGCAGACACCTAAGTAGCCAAAAAGCAGGTTCCAGTAAAGTCTGAGCTGAAAGAGGGGAATATTTATTTTTGTCCTCAAAACAAAAGCCCACAACACTTCTGGTGATCCACAGTCACCCTTTCTCATTCCTTCCCCTCCTTCACATAATGAGAGATCTCCTGCAATTGCTGGCACCTTCCTGCTTGGAGACAACTCGAGGAATAGACCTCAGGCAGCCAGATCAAGTGAGAGGCAGCTTGAACCCCATCAACATGGAGACACATCTTACACTTGTATAACCACATAAAGTTATGATATCTGGAATCTGCCGGGTCCTTAACAAAAGAGGTCATGAGGTATTAAAAAAAATGACTTAATCTGAGGAGAGATCGGGAACAAAAATACCCCTACAACATAAAGCAAAACACTACAAAAGAGATGTGGGAAAACTGACAGCATCTACTTTCCTTCATATGTGAGAAAGGTTCTTCTGCTGTAGGTTGAAGACTAGTATTGTGAATAAGAACTAGCTAAGAGAACCAATTGTCATCCTGAATAAATTGATGAATCATTCCTAATATGATTAGTGCATGTTACATATTAGAATAAAATGTAAATTTGAAAAGAGCATTTGTCGAAAAGGCAGAAGAAAAAGGTTGACGTGACATTTTCTGCATAAATGAAGACTTTAAAGGAAAAAAAAAATCATATCTTTATGTTCATTTTAGAGCTTTTTTTTTTATTAAAATGCTATTAGTTACGCAAATGTCACTTTTATGAATAGAACAAGTTATCTTGGTGACATGGGAGATATTGCAGATGAGTTGTTGTTTGTATAAAGAGCACCAAACCTACAGATTTTCACTAAGAAAGACAAAAATGCACAGCTATTAGCTCACCCTTTCACTGAGTGGGAACATTAACAGTTCCAATAGTTTATTTAAAATTATCAAGGCAAATTTTTACATTGGTTAGTTAGGAGAAAAACCCCAATATATCTCCCATAGATTTTTTACAGTTTTATTTATGAACAGACCATAAATAAATGATTTATGGGATGGACACACCATGCTTAAAATAATTAATTTTCTTAGTTTAGATAGTGGGATGGAAAAGCATAGGTTTCCAAAAGGCAGGATTTCTGATAAAAAAGACTTGCCATTCTGTTTTCTTGGATGTTTTCCTGTCTGTTTATCTGATTTGCATAGACTAGCACCTCAAAACTCTTAGCCAATATAGTCTCAAGACNCTTCATTAGCACTAGGAGACAAGAAAAGATAGCTTTCTGACACAGCATGTGTTTTTAACAAAATTGTGTGCATTTACCTGAAAAGTGAAAAAAACATGGAAATGTATTGTTATGATAAAAAGGAGCTAGTTGAGTTTATCCAATTGAATGCTTTCCTCCGAACTAGCTATCTTTCATTTTCTCCAGCTTTCACTGTAATCAGACATAGTTACGACTAAAGTTTGACAAGAGTTGTGTGAGGTTTATTTTAATGTATTATATTTTGAAAAACAAGTATGTTAATCTCTATTTTACATAAAATATTCTCCTAAAACACTTTGTAGTGTGAGATGATAAAATTCAACTGTTAAATAATGAGAGAATTTGAGGCATGGGAAAAAAAAAAGGGGGAAATAATAAAAGGCAGAGGGAAAAAGCCAAAGTTGTTTCTACTCTAGGTGGTAATTTGAAGATTAAGTCAGGATTATTTTCAACACTGTGATAACAGCAAGTAGTGTTTACTTGCTGTCCAAGGCAGATAATAGGATGACATGGAGTGGCTGGTCCTGTAACTTTTCTATTTTTTTCTGAGACAGTCTCTAAAACTAAAACCTGTCCTGACTGAGTTTGAGAGAAAAGATAACCCAATGGGAACAATAGTAGCTTTTAAATGTCTTCCTGAATTGGATCCCTTTTTACTCCCATAAGGGATTCTTGTAAAAAACATTTCAATATTTAATGTTTAGGTCACTAATGTGTAGAAGGAGTAGCTGGGAAGAAAAAAAAAAAAAAGATTGTTGCTTTTTAGATTAGGATGATATTAACAAGAAGATATCCTCTTAAAGATGGGCTGCTGGCACCTACTAAGTGACAGAGCAGACACCTAAGTAGCCAAAAAGCAGGTTCCAGTAAAGTCTGAGCTGAAAGAGGGGAATATTTATTTTTGTCCTCAAAACAAAAGCCCACAACACTTCTGGTGATCCACAGTCACCCTTTCTCATTCCTTCCCCTCCTTCACATAATGAGAGATCTCCTGCAATTGCTGGCACCTTCCTGCTTGGAGACAACTCGAGGAATAGACCTCAGGCAGCCAGATCAAGTGAGAGGCAGCTTGAACCCCATCAACATGGAGACACATCTTACACTTGTATAACCACATAAAGTTATGATATCTGGAATCTGCCGGGTCCTTAACAAAAGAGGTCATGAGGTATTAAAAAAAATGACTTAATCTGAGGAGAGATCGGGAACAAAAATACCCCTACAACATAAAGCAAAACACTACAAAAGAGATGTGGGAAAACTGACAGCATCTACTTTCCTTCATATGTGAGAAAGGTTCTTCTGCTGTAGGTTGAAGACTAGTATTGTGAATAAGAACTAGCTAAGAGAACCAATTGTCATCCTGAATAAATTGATGAATCATTCCTAATATGATTAGTGCATGTTACATATTAGAATAAAATGTAAATTTGAAAAGAGCATTTGTCGAAAAGGCAGAAGAAAAAGGTTGACGTGACATTTTCTGCATAAATGAAGACTTTAAAGGAAAAAAAAAATCATATCTTTATGTTCATTTTAGAGCTTTTTTTTTTATTAAAATGCTATTAGTTACGCAAATGTCACTTTTATGAATAGAACAAGTTATCTTGGTGACATGGGAGATATTGCAGATGAGTTGTTGTTTGTATAAAGAGCACCAAACCTACAGATTTTCACTAAGAAAGACAAAAATGCACAGCTATTAGCTCACCCTTTCACTGAGTGGGAACATTAACAGTTCCAATAGTTTATTTAAAATTATCAAGGCAAATTTTTACATTGGTTAGTTAGGAGAAAAACCCCAATATATCTCCCATAGATTTTTTACAGTTTTATTTATGAACAGACCATAAATAAATGATTTATGGGATGGACACACCATGCTTAAAATAATTAATTTTCTTAGTTTAGATAGTGGGATGGAAAAGCATAGGTTTCCAAAAGGCAGGATTTCTGATAAAAAAGACTTGCCATTCTGTTTTCTTGGATGTTTTCCTGTCTGTTTATCTGATTTGCATAGACTAGCACCTCAAAACTCTTAGCCCAGTATAGTCTCAAGACTTGTTAAGCCAAGATGTTGGGATCTTTTCCCAGCACTTGCAAGCTCTGAATTCAAGTGCTGCAGAAGGGCTCTGCGAAACCCCATTGAACCTTGGCTTACCTATGTTTTAAGAGTTATAAAACTCTCTGTTAAAGGGGAGTTAAATTACCTGGCATTTGGGATTCCAAGTATTTATTGCTAGCATACTTCACATCAATGATCTTGGAAACTATTCCATGTCTTCCTGGAAGAATGGACTTGGATGTCCAGCTCAAGCTTCTCAAAGCTGTAGGTTCTAGGCTGCCTCCCTGTTGACAATCTCAAGACCAGAGATGCAACAAAATCACAGGCATACCAGTGATATTGCACAGTAAGACTGTTTCTAAGATAACACTTGTAGTCCAAATGAAATTAAAACTTCCAGTCTTCTTACTGGTAAGGTGTGAAAGGACCCATGTGAATGATGATACTCAAGACCAGGGCATTGCAAACTTAGGGATCTCCATTGCTTTGCCATAAATCTACGATGTTTGATTTGCCAAAATGTGCTGAAGCCCATTTGCTCTGGATGAGATTATATTTTACAAAAAATTTATGACCCTGACATTTAGGTGCATTTCCACACTTCTACATGTGTTCTGTATAATGTTGGAATACTTTCTGACATTTTCTATTCTAATTTACCTTCCATCAGGGCTCAGAGAACTTTGTCCTCCCATCCTCTGTTTTGTTTAATTAAACTGCAAGGGCATCAAGTCAATGAGATTCCACAGTTCAGACTCCCAGGCATCAGCTGAATGAATGAATNAAAAAAAAAAAAAAGATTGTTGCTTTTTAGATTAGGATGATATTAACAAGAAGATATCCTCTTAAAGATGGGCTGCTGGCACCTACTAAGTGACAGAGCAGACACCTAAGTAGCCAAAAAGCAGGTTCCAGTAAAGTCTGAGCTGAAAGAGGGGAATATTTATTTTTGTCCTCAAAACAAAAGCCCACAACACTTCTGGTGATCCACAGTCACCCTTTCTCATTCCTTCCCCTCCTTCACATAATGAGAGATCTCCTGCAATTGCTGGCACCTTCCTGCTTGGAGACAACTCGAGGAATAGACCTCAGGCAGCCAGATCAAGTGAGAGGCAGCTTGAACCCCATCAACATGGAGACACATCTTACACTTGTATAACCACATAAAGTTATGATATCTGGAATCTGCCGGGTCCTTAACAAAAGAGGTCATGAGGTATTAAAAAAAATGACTTAATCTGAGGAGAGATCGGGAACAAAAATACCCCTACAACATAAAGCAAAACACTACAAAAGAGATGTGGGAAAACTGACAGCATCTACTTTCCTTCATATGTGAGAAAGGTTCTTCTGCTGTAGGTTGAAGACTAGTATTGTGAATAAGAACTAGCTAAGAGAACCAATTGTCATCCTGAATAAATTGATGAATCATTCCTAATATGATTAGTGCATGTTACATATTAGAATAAAATGTAAATTTGAAAAGAGCATTTGTCGAAAAGGCAGAAGAAAAAGGTTGACGTGACATTTTCTGCATAAATGAAGACTTTAAAGGAAAAAAAAAATCATATCTTTATGTTCATTTTAGAGCTTTTTTTTTTATTAAAATGCTATTAGTTACGCAAATGTCACTTTTATGAATAGAACAAGTTATCTTGGTGACATGGGAGATATTGCAGATGAGTTGTTGTTTGTATAAAGAGCACCAAACCTACAGATTTTCACTAAGAAAGACAAAAATGCACAGCTATTAGCTCACCCTTTCACTGAGTGGGAACATTAACAGTTCCAATAGTTTATTTAAAATTATCAAGGCAAATTTTTACATTGGTTAGTTAGGAGAAAAACCCCAATATATCTCCCATAGATTTTTTACAGTTTTATTTATGAACAGACCATAAATAAATGATTTATGGGATGGACACACCATGCTTAAAATAATTAATTTTCTTAGTTTAGATAGTGGGATGGAAAAGCATAGGTTTCCAAAAGGCAGGATTTCTGATAAAAAAGACTTGCCATTCTGTTTTCTTGGATGTTTTCCTGTCTGTTTATCTGATTTGCATAGACTAGCACCTCAAAACTCTTAGCCCAGTATAGTCTCAAGACTTGTTAAGCCAAGATGTTGGGATCTTTTCCCAGCACTTGCAAGCTCTGAATTCAAGTGCTGCAGAAGGGCTCTGCGAAACCCCATTGAACCTTGGCTTACCTATGTTTTAAGAGTTATAAAACTCTCTGTTAAAGGGGAGTTAAATTACCTGGCATTTGGGATTCCAAGTATTTATTGCTAGCATACTTCACATCAATGATCTTGGAAACTATTCCATGTCTTCCTGGAAGAATGGACTTGGATGTCCAGCTCAAGCTTCTCAAAGCTGTAGGTTCTAGGCTGCCTCCCTGTTGACAATCTCAAGACCAGAGATGCAACAAAATCACAGGCATACCAGTGATATTGCACAGTAAGACTGTTTCTAAGATAACACTTGTAGTCCAAATGAAATTAAAACTTCCAGTCTTCTTACTGGTAAGGTGTGAAAGGACCCATGTGAATGATGATACTCAAGACCAGGGCATTGCAAACTTAGGGATCTCCATTGCTTTGCCATAAATCTACGATGTTTGATTTGCCAAAATGTGCTGAAGCCCATTTGCTCTGGATGAGATTATATTTTACAAAAAATTTATGACCCTGACATTTAGGTGCATTTCCACACTTCTACATGTGTTCTGTATAATGTTGGAATACTTTCTGACATTTTCTATTCTAATTTACCTTCCATCAGGGCTCAGAGAACTTTGTCCTCCCATCCTCTGTTTTGTTTAATTAAACTGCAAGGGCATCAAGTCAATGAGATTCCACAGTTCAGACTCCCAGGCATCAGCTGAATGAATGAATAGGCCTTGGTATATTACAGAGTAAAACAATATGCAGATATCATATCTGAAGTACTGAAAGTAATATAGCTGTAAAATGCTGTATTAGATTGTCCATACTGCTTCTATACCAGAGCTTACTCATTCTGAAAGATGCATTTCATACTGTAGATCTATTATTATTGTTTCTTCTGCACAAACCAGTTTAAAATTGCAGTGGATCCTCCTTCTGTTGGAGGTCAGTAAATGTTGCTGTAATAACAAGTATTGCTTGTTACGTTTCTGATTGTTCATTTATTCACTCACTAAGTCTTCATCTATTCATCAAAGAGGTCACTTGCTTTGGCAGGATACTTAAAGAAGTGTGAAGGGACAGATTTATTAATGTATTTATATAAAGGGTGACAAGTTTAATTCCGTATAATCTGTAGGGCAAAATTAATTTCATTTTATTAAAGAAATAATAAATAAAGCTTGAATGGCTAGACACGGGAAATGGCTTTAAAATTTTTGCTTAAATCTTAGCAAAAATTGCCCTTTTTATCACTCTGATCTGGGCTATACTACTGCGATGAGGAAAATGCTTAACACTCTGTAAGCTATGAGATGACTCATATGCTTCAAATTACTCATTTACATAACTGTTTATAAGCTGGGGGCGTAGAATCATAAACTTCATGGGGGAAGAGAACAATTTCTCTTATGCTCATCACACACTTAAAACTTCATCTCTTTTCCAGAAATCTTCCTGCTTCTAGTAGGAGTAACTTTGCAATGTCAGTTATAACATCCNTTAATAAAAGGCAAAGTAATAAAGATAAAATTCGGGGAAAACATTTTGTAATTTAATTCATTCTGTTAGAGAAGGAATTCTAAGTGGAAGAAAAATGTATGCTCATAACTATTTTGTTATTCTTTCCATTAAGCTACAAAGAAGATTAGATCTATCTTCATATGATCTAGAAACAGATACATGGTCCTCCTGCATGGTTGTCCATGTAACTTGGGACTCTCAAGTTATATATACTTCAACCTATTTCCTTTTCAAAAATTATTAATTTCTACTTTTATGAATAGCATTTTGTATTTCTATACTAACTTCATATTGACCATTTAAGGTATTCTATGGTGCTATTACATAGCACAAAAAAAAAAAAAATCTGAAAGAAAAGGATGGCTTTATATTTTCTGTCCAGTAGAACATAATACACTTCTGTGGCATGATCAGAAACAAGTTTCCCAGGCTGACAGCAAAATTCCCATGCTAACATGGGATTTCACCCACTGTCTTCACAACACTGAAGCATTTTGTACAGTAATATGCCATCTGTTGATGGCTGCAAAATAACCCTCATCATTACAACTGCCCAACACCACAGCTGTAGCAATGTAATGAAATATAAAACTGTTTAAGACTCCTATTGCTGTGAGATAAATGTATGAAGACAGTCCATACTACTGCTTCCCTGAGAATGTGTATCACCTTGGAGTCTTTTATTATGTATAAAGAGTATGCAAATATAATTTTGGTGTCTATGCAGACTAAAAAGAAGGGGTTTAGTCAGTCTTTTATGCATGGGTCACAGAAAATTTTTCACTGTTAATGATGTGCTTCTTATATTTTTGGCGCAAATTATCAAGTAGAGAGTTGTCAAATACTGTCATCCATTCCCAAATGTGTTTGTGTTGGCCACACAAAAAAAAAAAAAAAAAAAAGAAAAAAGGAAAAAAAGTGTGGTGAACTAGGAAGAGAAAGAGTAACTGCTCTGAGAGCCAAAATGAAAGGTTACATCTTAGCTAGCTGGAAAAAAATGACTTATTGTGAAGAAAGACAAACAAAATCAACCCATACCTTGCAAGAAAGGATTTTACTTCTTGTGTTAGGGCTGAAGACTTAATACAAATGTAGCCATGGAAACATGGTGGCTGCAGCAGAGACCTCCAGACCAATAAGTCCATGTCCTTAGCACAGGATATAGCTTTCATACTTCTAATCTACTTAGTAGATATTAACTGATCCTTTGCTGGAGATACCAGCAAATACCAGAAAGTTGCATAGTTATGTGAGAGATTTGGACAGAAGACAGGACAAATACATTTGGATTAAATACTATATAATTAGGTTTTATTCATTATAATGTTTAAAATTCTCTAGAATGTATCACCTCTACTGGTAAATTGAAATATATGCACTTTAGGAGAATACCAGAGGGAATATTTGCCTCCATGAAGTAAATGCTTATTCTCAATTGCCTGATAACACAGTTGTGGTAAAGGTTCCTTTGCCAGCTTTAACAGGAATCTCTGTGGTTTGCTTAGATTCAACCTATATTTCTTAGGGGGACATGGGTAATAATTCAGTTTAAATATGAATTCTTTCTCTGCCTTCTGAATTCATTGAGAACATAAGGTTTCTGCATGTTTAAGATGTGGTAAAAAAAAATCTTTGTTTTTTTATGCATAAAAAGGAGGACTATCCAGAGATTACAACATCATGGGAATTGACCCATTTAGTAATGCTGCCTAATTCATATCCTCCTAAGAAAGGCATCTTGAGTGAATGAAAATCTTAGTGTATATAAATTGCCTGGAACTATGCAAGGATGGTGATAAAAATAAGATTAAATTTATACTTCTGCTGGTAGAGGTGGGAACTTCTTTACGGGAACTTCTTTACCGATAGGAGAGACTTGAGTTGGTAGAAGGGAGAAATAACTAAATCATGTAAGGTATGGCTACAGGCTCATTTGCAAACAGGAAAGGTCTATCCAGATGTTAAGCAGAGTGAGTCTCTCTCCCTTATTCTTTTTATCTTCCTCTTTGCGGGGGAAGAGGGGTTGAGTGTCTGTGATTCAACCAGTGGATGACCCAGCTCTAACCCTTGCATACTATTTGCCTGAATCTTAGAATCATAGAAACAGATTCTGATTATGTGAATCATGGTAGAGTTTGGAAAGGACCTTTGTATTATAAAAACAACATGCTCTGTGTTCTAAAAACAACAGACTGAATGAAAGGACTTAGAGAATATATATGGAAAGAAATTTTGTGCAGGTTCTGATTTTGTCTTTTGCAATGTACTTCCATAACAATAACAACTTTCACAGTATTTTAGTCAAGGCAATTTTATCTAACTATAATAATTAAAAACATAGTGGTGTATCAAAATTTAAATAGACTATAATCCTTAGGCTTGAAACAAAGTATGCCATCACAGAACATTTTCTATACAGGTTACAGTTCCTTCAGTATCTCAAGTTGAGGTCATTTTTACTTTTGTTTTAGCACTTCTAATATAAAGCCGGAAGAATTATTTGTGAATATCATGAGAGTAGACAAAATGATTTAATATTTCCTGAACCATTAAGACAATGGTTTGTATTTGGAGTTTGACTATATCTCAAACAAAAAAAATTTCTGCCCTATTCCATGTACCTCTGTAATTCAGATTTAATCATTCCAATCTATATGCATGACTAATGCTTGCCATGCAGATCATTCTCTCTGTTTATGTCTTATGTACCCATATTGTATAAACTAGATAGAATTATATTTTTAATAAAAGTTTGCTTAGGGATTTAGTTTTTTAATATTCAGACTACTTTGGATTCATATTACAGAATTTGTCTTGAAGAATTGCCCCAAGCAATTCTTGGGAAAGGATGGGATATCTGTGATTCATCAAAAAAGTCTCCACCATCAAACAAGGTTACAAACAAGTTATCAGTGTAGCTGTAGAACTAATCAAGGGCAAATCAAAACTTTCATAATGACCAAGACAAAGACACAAATAATAAACCAAATGCACAGCTGATTTTTCCTGATTCTGAGTTGCTATAAGGAAAATGGTCTAGTAGCAGGTGTCCCTGCCCACGGAGGGGGCTTTGGAACTAGGTGATCTTTAAGGTCCCTTTCAACCCAAACAATTCTATAATTCTATGATTCTATAAAATCCTATTTTAAAATCATAATGATAAGTTTTTATTCATAAAAATGACAACATTCATCACTGTAGTTTGAACTCATATAGTAAGAACATAGCCATGGCAAACAAATCTTAAGCATCATTTACTATGCTAGACATAGTGTATGTTATATAATAGTACTACAATATTTTTTAAAAAAGAATGAATATTAAATATTTGTTGACCTTTTAATTAAGCTCATATTAACTAAAAGTGTTTCAGATAATAAAAACATATAGGATGTTGTGCTCCAGCTTGCACCCATTGCCTCTTGTCCTGTCATTACATTCAAGTTACTCTGAAAGTTTTAAATTGTAACATTTGTAATCTGCCTTTCAGTGACTAAAGGCTAAATCTTCAAGATATTAGTATATCTGTAATTAATGTGTCCTTTATTAAAGTGTAAATAATTTGAAATGACTGACAAAAATGTTATAAAGTCTAGTTAATGTTCCTCTATCTTTCCACTGTGTTCTGAAAGGTATGAGTCTACTCAAATACTATTCACAGATACCATTCCTGAAAAAAAGACATTAGGCTTTGAAAGCGCTACCTTTGTTGTTGCTCCATTAAAACAATCAATCAATCAATCAATCAATCAATCAATCAATCAAACAAACAAACAAACAAACAAACAGACAAACAAACAGTAGTTGATTTATTCATGGCCACAATCTGTTAATGGCATTGTTTTATATTATTTTAACAGGAATTTTGAAATAGATTGACATACTATGGCAGATACTACTACAATCACTCTGGGAGCAAACACTCACAGAAATGGTTCTGTTGCTAATTCATGCTATAATGTCTTCTGTCAGGTATGCTTTAAGTAGGCACTCTCACTGGTCCCTACCAAATGCAGCTTTTGACTCCTTGCCTGTTGTTTCTGAGCAACTTCTTAACAGAGAACCCCAGGGCAGAGACTGTAGTCAGCAGCCCAGAGAAAGAGACAAGAAAAATATATCCACATCTTTCAGCAGGCCCTAGAGTATGAACTAACACCAACTGCCTACTCTGGTTAGCTGTATAGCTTGTGGAAAGCCACAGATTCAACAGTCTTCATTAAAAGCCATACTACTTCAAAACAAAACAAAACAAATAACAACAAAACCCCAACAAAACAAAACAAACAAACACATGAAATTACAACACATGGACTTTGAGGACATATTTTTTTTCCATCGACATCTATGCAGTGTCCTGGTTTGGGTGAAAACCAAGCAAATTCTATTCAGTGATTTTACTTTTCAGCTTAGGTTTCTAACTAACTGCACTTTCTAGAGTTAGCAGCATGTTTTGCAGACAGAGTCTGCTTCTAACAGTGATAACACCTCATGTTTACAGTTACTGCCAGGGATGGAATGCAAAACCAAGGCCATGGCTAGAGTTTGTGTGTTGCACTGGGGGGTGCAGAAAGTGAAAGACCACACCTGCGGGGAGGAGCGGACAGGACAGGTGACCCCAAACTGACCAACGAGGTATTCCATCCCATACACGTCATATCCAGTATATAAGCTCGGGGGGTCCGGAAGTTCGCCCCTTCTTCTTCGGGAGTCCTTCTCTTTTTGGCCCTTTTTGCCCTTATTGCCCTTCGCTCGCCCTTTTGGTCCCTTCTTCGCCCTGTTCCGGCCCTTCTCGTCCCTCTTCGCTTCCGGTCTACCCCTTTGGCTTTGGCTCTTCTCTTCGCTCCGAGACCCGGTGCCAGAGTCCAGCTCCTCCACAGCGTCCGTGAGGGTGACGTAATTACCATCGGGGGGAGGTTGGGTTCGGTGCTGGCTTTGTACATATTTGTATATACTTCATTTTCATTTTTTTTAATTAAATTGTTTTAGTTCCTTTTTCTAATCACTAAGTCTCTCTCCCTTATTCCTTTTCTCTCCCCTTTGGGGAGGGAGGAGGGTTAAAAGAGAGCGGTCTGTTATCGGTCTGGGGGTTGCCCTGACTCCAAACCGCGACATGCAGTCATGGTCAACTTAGAAGACACTACATATACAATAACTACAATAACTACAATGCTATGAAAATAATTGACATGGCAAGAGCCACTGGACATCACTGTCTCCTCATTTGTCACTAAATTAAGAGATCTGATATTCTGCCTTAGCAGGTGTTCTGATCCAAACATTGAACATAAATTCTTTGCTACTCCTAGACATCCTTTTACATATGATTTATGAAGAACAGAGATTTCTAGAAGCCTGTGATCTGATATCTTTGAATTAAAATGCTGTAAACACACTGCTCATTAAAAAACAACAACAACAACAAAAAACAACAACAAAAAAAGAAAGATTAGTATCAAAATCTTCAAAGATCTGGAAGTTATAGACCTTAAAAATGTGGAATTCAAAAGTGGGAGTAACACTACATTCTGCACCCACCCAAGGGAAAAGAAAACATCACTTGCCCTTTGGTGTGAATTGCTTACATGTTACAGAAGGAAAACAACTAACAGACCCAGCTCTTTCATTTTCTCATGATGTAGAATGTGTTTAAATCTTCTTGTTTTCTTCCATGGCATTTGTGAGGTCTGCCCTTTCCTAACATCCCTAACCTCTGAATGTCCACAAACATATAATTTCTACAACAGCCTTCTCTCTAGCAGTCCTAGAAAATGTTCTCACCTATTGCCATAAAAACCTGCTAAAGATCATCTGCTTTGAAAGCAGCTTTGAGTATAAAAATATTTCATGTACTTGCCTGCAAAGCCATTCAAAATCAATTTTATTCTCTCCATATTAATTTTTTTCCCCCTTGCTATCTAGTTTGACACACCTAGATTGCTCCAAATAATGAAGTGTAGCACAAACTTTTAATAAGATAGACATTTTACTGGGAAAAATAAATAATTATTTTTTAATGGAAACAACATGTTTAAATGATGAAACCAAAATGTCTAAGAAGTTTTGACTAATTAGATTTACCTTGAGGTTTTAGTTCTTAATACCTTTGTGATTGTGATTTTTTTTAATTCCAATTAATAACTTGGAAAAAACAAAAAGTCATTATAGGGCATGAAAACGTAGTCAGTTATGGCTCCTTGTAATAGATACTTGATTTTAAGTGGATATGNACCCAAGGGAAAAGAAAACATCACTTGCCCTTTGGTGTGAATTGCTTACATGTTACAGAAGGAAAACAACTAACAGACCCAGCTCTTTCATTTTCTCATGATGTAGAATGTGTTTAAATCTTCTTGTTTTCTTCCATGGCATTTGTGAGGTCTGCCCTTTCCTAACATCCCTAACCTCTGAATGTCCACAAACATATAATTTCTACAACAGCCTTCTCTCTAGCAGTCCTAGAAAATGTTCTCACCTATTGCCATAAAAACCTGCTAAAGATCATCTGCTTTGAAAGCAGCTTTGAGTATAAAAATATTTCATGTACTTGCCTGCAAAGCCATTCAAAATCAATTTTATTCTCTCCATATTAATTTTTTTCCCCCTTGCTATCTAGTTTGACACACCTAGATTGCTCCAAATAATGAAGTGTAGCACAAACTTTTAATAAGATAGACATTTTACTGGGAAAAATAAATAATTATTTTTTAATGGAAACAACATGTTTAAATGATGAAACCAAAATGTCTAAGAAGTTTTGACTAATTAGATTTACCTTGAGGTTTTAGTTCTTAATACCTTTGTGATTGTGATTTTTTTTAATTCCAATTAATAACTTGGAAAAAACAAAAAGTCATTATAGGGCATGAAAACGTAGTCAGTTATGGCTCCTTGTAATAGATACTTGATTTTAAGTGGATATGTACACTGCCACTTGACAGAAAGTGCTTTTAATACTTCCTTTTCATCTTAATCTTCTACTAACCAAGTTAGGATGGGTTACACTGACAGAATAGAAATGACTGATGTATTACCATGGTTTCAATAGGTTCAGGATAAAAGGATAAATATCCAGTTCATAGCTTTAACTCCCTCCTGCCTCATTTTGCTGGCCTAAACATTTGCAGTATCAAATAACATATTTCTGGTTAGAAAATTTCTCAGACAGGGTTTAGCTGTGATAAAGTTTTAAAAGGTTTAAGTTTTCAGTAAGGGAAAGACTCATCTAGAGACTTAAAAATAAAAAATAAATTAGAGGTATTATTTCTTCATTGCCTACTACTGAGATTCAATCTTCATTAGCAAACGGATGAATGGATACAATTTTCATCTATTCATTTATCTATTCAGAAGAAGTATTTCAGAACACTTTTATTACCTTTGGAATTTGGAATGTTTACAACAGCTATTTTATACCTAAATAATCCTTTCTGCAAAGGTGCACACAATGAGATGCATGGTGGAAGATCTGGTGCCATGAAGGCATGGTAGCAGAGAGCAGGACATTGTACTTCACAGACCAGAGACATGAAAGAAGTTGGATATTTACAGCAGTCAACCCAAACCATCTTTGATTATTAGTAACCTGTTTCTCAGATACTAATACCACTGGAGAAAACATGTACCTGATCTTTGCTAGCTAGGGGAGTATTTGAAGTCATTAGACACCATCTGTTAGCTTGCAGAACTCATCTACTGTTAATATTTTTTTTTAAACAGGAGGTGGTAACTCAGGAATTAAGCTAACATGACCATGCTGGAAATACCCCATGGAAATCTGGCAAACCTGACAACTTTGCTGAGTGGAAATGCCGTTTTTTCTCAGACTGTAGTGCTGTAAGATTTCAGGTTCATTGTGCCTACCAGTTTCTAGGTCATGCAGGGTTTTTGAAAATAAAAAAGATATTTTTACTTAAATTTTTAGTCCTCCAAAATCACAGTGGGATCCACTACACTATTTTCACATGTTCACTGTACAAAGAGGAACAATGTTTTACAGGTTGTCTTGTGAAATGAAAATTTGACATACCAGGCAAACTTCAGCATAAGCCCCAAACAAGATGGTGTTTATGCCTCTGAGTATTTTATGGCTCAGTATTTGGCCTCATCCCAGTATCCCTTCACCCATTATGGCCTCCTTAATAAAAAATAATGTGTGAACTACTTAGCTGTATGGGTACTTGGGTAGAAGTAGATGACATTTTTTTTTTTTTTTTTCCAAAGGGTAGGTATATCAGCTCATTATAGAGTTTATCTTACACAAGTTTATCATATGCAACATAAAAACTTGAATCATTCAGAACAGTAGTTTTAAAACTGTACTAGCTTAGTTACCCTGAAATAGTTTATTTTCCTTCATAATAAAGCTCATTCAAGGGATATTAATATTGCCAATTTTTTGAACATCAATTTTCAGTTTAAATAAGATGCAAATAGCTACACCCTGAGAAATTAAGAAAACTAGGTTGCCATTATATTTTACAGCAGAAGGTTGAAATTAAACGTTCTATTTTTCACCAAAATATTGTTTCCCATTACTGAAGAGAAGTGATGGGCCTGAGGGCCTCATGCATTACAAATCTCATGTGCTTTAAATTGCTAGTAAATCACTTTTGGTTTTGCCTTTAGTCGTTTCTGCCGAGCTCAGCGTTTATTGCTTACAGCTGAATACATCCATCTAAATCATCCATCACATTTTTATAACCTACTGTAGCTTTCCATTTCATACACCAAGGAACTGGCACATCTTCAGAATGGGAATGGGCAAGCTCACTCTATACACACTGATTAGTACTGTATATGCTCTTTGTTGCAGTGGTTTTAATAGCATGGGGAAAAACACCCCAGAGTTTCAGCCATCAGCAACTGTGGACGTTTGCACTCATTAGTGCACAGGGGAGACAGTGTCTGACTTTGCAGTACAGATCCTTCTCCACAGACTGACATTCACACTGATAGTGCTTGCTGGGATCACATAGCTTACACATACGTGAACATTTCTCTCCCTCAGTGGCCCCACACAAGAAGTAAGAGGAAACTTCACCTAACAATGTCAGTGACACCAGTGACAAAGGAACATTGAACAAACATGCTTGGATCTGATTTACCTGATGAGCCAAGATTCCCTTAGCAGGATTCAAGTATGAACCCAAATCTCTCAATGATTGTAAAATTTCTTGTAGCTGGGGATAGGAAAATGTCTGTTGTTAGCATTTAAAACCTCAAGGAGATAAAACCCTTGAGACATGTGACTGAATATAGAGGAATAAAACTCAGTTCTGTGCAAGAGCCAGTCACCTTTTTATTAATCTGTGAATACTGTCCAAATCGTGATCTACATGGGAGTTGGGAAATTCAGAGGCTCTGGGTTTCTGGAGCCAGACAGAATGATAAATAGCAAAAAAACTGAAAAGTTTCAGTGGAACTGGTATTTTACCAGGTCCTAATTTCACGTCACTGTGTAATGCTCATACATGTAATTTAGCTTAATTGCTACTGAGGTCTCTCTTGCTTTATATATTTCTTCTTGGGATTCAGGCATATTAACTCTGCCACATCTAGATTATGGGTTTATTCCAAAAGTGTCAGATCTGAATTTCTAATATTTTTTTCTCTTTAAATTGCACATTATCCCTGAGTAACAACAGTTAACTTCAAAACTGTGAGGCTACCTCTTACGACTCTTACTCTGAATTTTTCAATGAACAAATTGGACTGTAGATTTTTTCAGAAAAATTTGCTACGAACTTATTTTAAAGTCTCATCTATCACACTCTTTAAGAGCTGCCTTTTCATGCTGTGTTGAACTGCCTTTTTTTTTGACAAACTAAATGCATAATGTAATGCTCCTTTATAATACTTATGTATTGAAGTAACATTTTAGATTGTTACAAGTACATTGCCTGAACAGCAGAACCATATCCTGTTTGCTTAGATTTGGTAAAATAATCCAACAGGAATTACAGAGACTTTGTATTGAAATTGATATTACAGACAAAGCAAAGGCTCCATCCATTTACCAAGTAATTGTAAAGTCACTTAAACTCATTTTTAAAGAGAACGTGGGGTTTATTTCCCTGTAATTTGATTGATCTGTTATTTAGATGCTATAGGAATAGATACATATATAGAAAGGAATAGTTTTACTGCTGATACACTACAAGTGGAATTTATAATTATCCCGAACAATAATTACAATTGCTATTAATCATTAGTTACTAATCAGTATCAACTAATCATTATTTAGCAATTAATAATATTCACCTAAGTAGTAATCATTCATTAATTAACCATCAAATAGTTTATAATAATTTATTTTTAACTACCTAAAACCACTAAACTCTTCCTTTACTGGGGGCATTTTTAACATTTTTCAAGATGTCTTTGATATTTATTTTCTTATACTTTGAATGGGAGAAGCTCCCCTCTCAGTGATATATCCAATTATATTCTTTAGGTGCACAGTCTGTGTTTGGATGAGCACCAGCCTGTCATAAAAAACCCTATACCCTTAATTTGTCCTAGTCAATCAACTCCAATAGGCAGTAAGGCATTAAAAAAAAATAAATCAGTCATTGAGTTTATACTTCAGCATTCAAATACAGCTTTTGGCATAGTACAAATAACTGTCACTTCAGGAAATTTCAAGACATCTTCAACCAAAGCCCTTCAGAATTCTTTCTTTTTTTTTCAACATTGCCCACTTTGTAAATTATTAAAGCAAGATCTATGTCTTTTTTTTTATGTTCTACAGAGTATGGAAGTGGTTGTGAGTGATTCCCAAAAACAGATATAAGCACAAAAAATGACAAGAAGTGCTCAGACACCTAAGCAGTCCTTGGGCTGGAAACATATAAAACTTAAATTCCAAAGAAACTAGAAGAGGTGGATGATGTGACTATACCACTACAACATATGCCACTGAATTGTTGAAGAGAGAACAGATCACAGGGTGTAACTCTTAGGAAAAGTACATTCTTTAAAATAAAAATTTACAATATATTGGAAAATACTGACCCAATAAAGAAAAGTGAAGAAAGTTAATTTTATAACAAAAACTAAAAGGTATAAAAATATTGGAACCAAAACCAAATATTAAACCATGATAGAATTAACAACATTCTAACAGTAAAAAAATAGAAGTTTAATACTGCAAGAATTCCTTATCAGTCATAATGGGTTCTAAGATGAATTCTACAAGATTTTCAGTTCCATTATATCTGAGCAACAAAATCTTCTCAGAAACATTTTAATCAATTAATATCAACTTCCACTTAAAAGCATCCTTTGATTTGAAGGATTAAAGCTGCCATTTACTTCTGTGATTTGCTATTTTTCATTATGTCTGACTTTATTTTTCACATCCAGTCTTACAATTCTGCATACACAGAAAAAAAAAATGCAAATTTTCCATGACAGTTTACACTAAACCAGTGTTTAAAGTGTACCACTGTTAGTATAGAACCACTTGGTTCTATTGACTTTGGAAGAAATCAGGCAGCTCAAACTGAATTGCAACAACTTGTGGATGGTTTTATCTGGTCCGATAAATTTCAGTCTGCTTCTTTAACCATATAGTCAGCTATAGCTGCCTGGCGGANTTATAATTGTCTCTTCTTATGCTATAATACGCAGTTCTATCTGCTGCATTTCACTGTTAACAATGTCTTACTTCCACTTTCAAGGCAAAATGAATATGATTGCAAGTTGACTTAAGTGTAGCTGTAGAGTTCACTAAGCATAATACAGTTTAATATCTCACAGATGCTTGCATACTTTCCCAAGACTGGTGCAGAAATGAAATGAACAAGTAAACTACCTGAAATTAAATATTGATATTAAAACTATAAGGTCTTTTGAAATATTAGTTTTAAAAATGTAATGCAAATCAGACAATGGATATAACCTGTGTTATTAATTTCAGTGAAACACTTCACTGGCTACTGAATGTAGCACTTGGAGCCAGATTCCCACTAGAGAAACCATACTCTTTGACCTGAGCCTTGTGTCATCTATAAGCATCTTCAAGATACGGTCTTTTATAAAAAAACANGAGGTAATTTAAGGTAAAACTTTAAGGTATATACCTCAGATGCTTAGGAATAGTCTTGAAATCATCTCGTTTTCTTTCATAATGCTGTTAAACTTTTTCGTTTCAGGGACCTGAAGATTAGGAACCATGCTATTCTTGATGTGGGCATGCTGGATAAACTTTAGTTTGCAAAAAAACCCAAGTTATTTTTAGGGATATAGACTGATAAAGCAGATTTTTCTTTGATAACTATTTATTACTGTCCTGCATAAATCTATTGATAGATCCCCGAGTGGTGCAAGCTCTCTGATATTTACATTAGGGATCACACGGTAAGGATACAAGAAGATTGAGCAAATGGAGATATGTCCTTGCATGACTAAAAATAGCAAAAATGCTACTTTGGGGCTGGAGTGGTGGGTTTGTGAAGAAGGATGATACAGTATTCCTCTTGTTTGAGTGGCAAACTTCTGANAACATATGCCACTGAATTGTTGAAGAGAGAACAGATCACAGGGTGTAACTCTTAGGAAAAGTACATTCTTTAAAATAAAAATTTACAATATATTGGAAAATACTGACCCAATAAAGAAAAGTGAAGAAAGTTAATTTTATAACAAAAACTAAAAGGTATAAAAATATTGGAACCAAAACCAAATATTAAACCATGATAGAATTAACAACATTCTAACAGTAAAAAAATAGAAGTTTAATACTGCAAGAATTCCTTATCAGTCATAATGGGTTCTAAGATGAATTCTACAAGATTTTCAGTTCCATTATATCTGAGCAACAAAATCTTCTCAGAAACATTTTAATCAATTAATATCAACTTCCACTTAAAAGCATCCTTTGATTTGAAGGATTAAAGCTGCCATTTACTTCTGTGATTTGCTATTTTTCATTATGTCTGACTTTATTTTTCACATCCAGTCTTACAATTCTGCATACACAGAAAAAAAAAATGCAAATTTTCCATGACAGTTTACACTAAACCAGTGTTTAAAGTGTACCACTGTTAGTATAGAACCACTTGGTTCTATTGACTTTGGAAGAAATCAGGCAGCTCAAACTGAATTGCAACAACTTGTGGATGGTTTTATCTGGTCCGATAAATTTCAGTCTGCTTCTTTAACCATATAGTCAGCTATAGCTGCCTGGCGGAAAAGGACCTGTGGGTGCTGGTGGACAGCTGTCTGAACATGAGCCAGCAGTGTTCCCAGGTGGCCAAGAAGGCCAATGGCATCCTGGCCTGTATCAGAAATGGTGTGACCAGTAGGAGTAGGAAGATGATCATGCCCCTGTACTCAGCACTCATGAGACTGCACTTTGAATACTGTGTTCAGTTTTGGGCACCACAGCACACATTAAGGACATTAAGGTTCTAGAATGGGTCCAGAGAAGGGCAACGAAGCTGGTGAGGGATCTGGAAAGTATGCCTTATGAAGAGACACTGAGGGAACTGTGGTTGTTTACAGAAGAGAAGACAGAAGGGAGACCTCATTGATCTCTAAAACTACCTTAAAGGAGGTTGTGGTGAGGCTGGTGTTGGTCTCTTCTCACAATTTACTAATGATAGAATATAAGCATGAAACAGTAGGGACACTTCCTTACAAGCTATTTCATAACTACTTTGGCTACTTTAAGTATGAATGGTGTTCTAGGAAATTTTTTTTTAACTTATAAAAAATATCTTAATTAAAAGATGTATGCAACTTTGATTGATTGAAAGTTTAGGAGGTAATTTAAGGTAAAACTTTAAGGTATATACCTCAGATGCTTAGGAATAGTCTTGAAATCATCTCGTTTTCTTTCATAATGCTGTTAAACTTTTTCGTTTCAGGGACCTGAAGATTAGGAACCATGCTATTCTTGATGTGGGCATGCTGGATAAACTTTAGTTTGCAAAAAAACCCAAGTTATTTTTAGGGATATAGACTGATAAAGCAGATTTTTCTTTGATAACTATTTATTACTGTCCTGCATAAATCTATTGATAGATCCCCGAGTGGTGCAAGCTCTCTGATATTTACATTAGGGATCACACGGTAAGGATACAAGAAGATTGAGCAAATGGAGATATGTCCTTGCATGACTAAAAATAGCAAAAATGCTACTTTGGGGCTGGAGTGGTGGGTTTGTGAAGAAGGATGATACAGTATTCCTCTTGTTTGAGTGGCAAACTTCTGCCTGGATTTTCTGGACATCTGGGGATCTGTGGTACCCCACTTGATGTAGGTAGACAGAGCTACACACTGCCATAAGTAAGAAACAAACCCATGGCTCAGACCAGATTAATCCAAATTATTGTATAGCTTTCTCCAGGATAAAAATCTGTAATTCTCATTTCTGCTGCTTGCTCTAGGAGGTGATGTGACAGTATGCTTGTTTAGCTTCCAAATTGGCTGTGAAACATCACTCAGCTGATTTTCTACAGTTGTGTCATGAGAAATTTAATCTTTAATTAATCTTTTAAGGTCATTATAGCAACAAGCAAACAACCTGAGATAGTAATTAAACATACAGTGTTTCACCCTTTCTGAAGGTGGAAGGAAAGAACAGTGGTATTTTACCCCAAGAATTTCAAAATTTCTGTTTTGGAATATGTCTTTACCTTGTTCCATAAAATACCTGATTTTGGTAACAGAGGTTTTAAAATCAGCTCTCATTGTGGGTGATTGATAACTAGAATGAGTATGCAGAACAGAAGGATTATGGAGAAAAATACTGAAATGTGTAAGAGGTCTGAAGAGACTCACATACAAGAATAGATTAAAATTTTAGTATGTGTAGAGTAGCTAAACAAAAACTAAGAAGGGATTGATAGTCATGCAGGGAGTAAACACAATAAAATGAGAAAAGTGAAGGAAATTTATCAGAAGAAAACTAGTCAGAAATAAATTAGTAAAATTAGAATTGATTAATTTCCCAGAACAAAAGGGGAATTCCCAACACTTCAAGTCTTAAATCCAATATAGAAGAAAAACACAATAGGAAGTTCTCTTGGGAGAATTCCTGCTTTGCAAACAGATTATTACTTTCTAACCTGCTAGGTCATTTTTATCACTAATTTGTCTGTCTGTGTAATTAACATTGGGAAGAATGGCAGAGAATATATGGCAGCAAAACCTGTAGAATACTGTCTCCTTAATTTCATATGGGAAAAGGTGGTAGATAATAACCATGACAGACTATGGGAACCGTGTACTGATTCTGTGATTTTTAAGAAAAAGATCGTAGACTGTAAACCAGGTTGGAAACTTAATGAATATTCAAAGTAATTTTTTTTTTTCTTATTCTCCCTACTTTGCCACCTATATATTGTAATGTTTGTTGCTCAAGAGGTTACCCAGAAACAAGGTTTGGGAATATATTGTCCCTTGAGAAATGTAATTAATTACTATTGTTTCACCCAAAGGATTTCACTCTTGGATAATTTCTTTCCTAGAGTCACTGATGAGCTGACTAGGAAAATGAAACACTTGAGTTTAATTACTAGTTAAAATTACAGCTTTCCAAGCAGGTACTTAATATCATACCCCTTTTATAATTGTCTCTTCTTATGCTATAATACGCAGTTCTATCTGCTGCATTTCACTGTTAACAATGTCTTACTTCC
>VYZU01074739.1:0-10267 GCA_013401355.1 Ceyx cyanopectus | reverse complement strand
TTTCCCCCACATAGAATAATTTTTACTGTGTAATGGTTCATCAAGCAGTCTTACTGAAGCAAACACAATGCATTATTAAGGAACATTTAGGTGGTATTAAGTAGGTAAATGTTCTGTTTACAGGATGAGTAAGCCTACGTAGAGTACATGACCTTTATTAGAATCCTTAAAAATTCTTATTAAAATGCTTCTTTAGAACTGGATGAACCTAATTTGGAAAACCAAGGATAATTTGCACTAGAAAAAAATCCGTTTTCCTCCTCCACCCATGCAACATTATAAAATGTAATAAGTTTTCTTTTTGTTTGAAAGTTGTTATTTATATGCCTCAGCAACTCTGGACATTTCAGTGTATTTTCAGCCCAAATGAAATCTGGAAGTCTCAGATTTGTGAACTTCCATCATATTTTGTAAGTCAAATGTATCTGTCTTCTTAGTGACAATATTAGATATAAACCACTATTGTTATCTGTATAAAGAGTGGATAAACTGCCCTTGAGGTTTATATAACAATTAAGTATGTAACTAACTTATCATAATTAGAAAACTTATATAACTAATGAATGTGAAATGCAGTCTTAAGTTTGTAAATACCTGTCTGAGGCAAGTTTGCATGCTTGTATGATCTTATATGCTGCAGTTCAGAATATCACTTTTATTTTTGGTTTATTTTTTTTCCTCGTTGTTTGATTGTGTGTTGCTTTTTTTCTTAAAGAAGAAAAAAATCTTACAGAGATTCTGAAGTAATTGTTGAAAGTTTTTTTCATAAGTGCGTGAAAAAACCACCTCCCANTAAAATATATATATAATATATAATGAGATTTAACCACGTGTCTTGAAGGAACTAGCAGATGAAGTTGCAAAACCACTCCTTATTATATCTGAAAAGTTGTGGCAGACTAGTGAGGTTCCTAGTAACTTGAACAGGCGAAACATAGCCCCCATTTTTAAAAATGAATACCTAGGGAACTACAGGCCACTCAGTCTCAACTCTGTNGCTTTTTTTCTTAAAGAAGAAAAAAATCTTACAGAGATTCTGAAGTAATTGTTGAAAGTTTTTTTCATAAGTGCGTGAAAAAACCACCTCCCACCCAAAACACATCAAAGAAAGTCTAAGTCTAACCAAATCCCTTGACACTTTTCTGTGTGTTATTACAAATGACCATTATGTGTATAACAGAAGGATTTTTTTAAGAGTACTGCAAAACTCTGGAGCAAATCCTCTGAAAAACTATGCTAAAGCACATGGAAAACAAGGACAGTCAGCATGGTGACAGTCAACATTGCTTCACTAAGGGCACATAGTGCCTGACAAATTTGATGACCTTCTATGACAAGGTTGCAGTGTTGATGAATAAGGGAAAAGTGACTAGCATCATCTACCTGGATTTCTGAAAGCATTTGACAATGTCCCTGATCTAGTGGAAGATATACCTGCTCATGGCAGGAAGTTTTAAACTAGGTGATCTTTAAAGTCCTTTCTAACTCATTTTTCTCTATGATATATACCCACATGTATATAAATAAGAAAATCCTATATACATAAATAGAATCGTATGTGTATATAAAAAATGTGTGTATGTGTATATATAAGATAATGTCACAATTTCAGTAACATGCGGACAATGGCATTGCATATCAGTAAAAGGTAGCAGTGATTGAAGTCAGATGGTTCCCTAAATTGTACCATCTCAGTTGCTGTGCACTGGCCTGTTCATGCTGTAGATTGTGCCCTAGGAAATGGAACCTGGAACAGATAAAGCAGTCTTTCAGGGAGTTCTATTCCCTTTAAAAAATATAGAAAAATGCTAAGAAACCAGGGAGAAAACAAAACAATGCCAAAAAAAAAAAAAAAAGCAGAGGAATGCTGTTCAGTAGAAATTGCTCTTCAGGGCAAGGAATTATTTTTCAGAAGATTAAATCTAGGTAAGTAAGTATGTTTGTGTAGAAGGATTGTTGCGTGAGGGGTGGGGGAGAAAAAAGGACCTCTATCTAATGGACAAATCTCTACAGACATATAACAGTTAATGACTCTGAAGCAATTTATTACAACTTCAAATTTCACCTGTTATAAATGGCTGATTGAACTTGTGTAACAGAAGGCTAGCATGAGACCAAAAGGCGGCAGACAGAAAACCATGTCTTCTGTACCATTAAGATACAAGAACAAATAACAGACAGAAGTAGAGAGTTTGCCAGTATAGTTGGCTAGAGGATTCTCCATACATAACAGTTCTGTTATCTCAAGTGTAAGAGCTTAAGTGACAAAAATAACAAAGCTACAAATACAGTTGTAAATCTAGAGGAAGGAAGGAAGGAAGGAAGGAAGGAAGGAAGGAAGGAAGGAAGGAAGGAAGGAAGGAAGGAAAATAATTTCTGCAAATTACATACTCTTCATATTTTCTGTTTCACAATTAATGAAGCTTTTATTGAATTTTATTGTCATGAATGCAGTTTTATTTTGTATAATAAGCTTATTTGGGGAAGCATGCAGAGATTCCTAAATGGGAACTTCCAAGGAAACAAAATGTATATAATCACAATATAATCATATAGACCTTAGCCTGTGTCATCTCAATTTATGCTTCATTCTTCTCTTATTTGCAAAAGGTTTTTATTTTCAAAAACATTGACCAAGTTAAAGAAACCCCAAGAAAGACCATATACTCTGTTAAAAGCTGCTGGGTGGCCAACCTGTATGAATACAGTTTTAGAAAAGATACAGCATCTGTTATCAATTCCTAGCAAGAATGACAAAGGGATGTGATGAAGAGGACACAGAACTGAGATGTCAATAGCGCTGTGGTTCCATAAAATAGAAAATCAATCACTTAATGAAACAATTTGTTTTTACTTAAGGTCTGTGTGAGACACAAGGAAAAAGAGGCACTATTTTGTTTGATGGTTGTGAACTTACTGGTCAGACCCTTGAAGCTGTCTGAGAGAAAAATTGAGGGATTTATCACTTTTTTAAATGTCTCTCCAACAGCTGCCAAATTAAGCTCTTGAAATTCTAAGTTGTTTGGATTTTTAGTGCATTTGTTATATGCAAGCAGTGCATTCATTACAGTTTTTGACATTAAGTTGTATAACAATCGAATCCATTCAAAAGAAATTTTGTCAAAAACATAATTACATACAATAATTGAACCAGCAGGTATCCTGTATTTTTACTGACTGTGTATAAAAGAAACACGGTATGTTTTGTAAAAATAATTTACTAAACACACAATTCTCTGACATGGCTGGGGGCTGTAAAACTAAACTAATAAAAAATAAGCTAGGAAGAAGGCATTTGCATTTATAGCAATAAAGTTCTAATTTTATTATCATATTAAATCAAGACTTATGAAAATGTAATGAAGTCCAATTTACTGTTAATAGTTGCTTCATTTCTCTGAGAATAAACTTTTTCCTGCATTTCAATAAAGAACACTGATAGTAAATAATTTAAGCAGTATGGTACACCAGATAGTATTGTATATATTTTAAATGAAACTGTTTAAGGAAAAAAAAATAGTGGCTTGAAAAGCACAATGTTTTGGGAGGAAGCAAACAGTAAAACTAGCCTTAGAGGAAAAACAAACAAGTTTTCTCACATTTTGTGAGTGTGTTGCTCATAGTTTCCTATATACACTGTGTTCTTTCTCTTAAATGCTGTCTTTGCTCTGAGGAAGTCCTGTGTCTGTACCCAGGACTGAGGTTTTGGCCAGGTCCTGAGAACACTGCAGGACCAACTATTCCTGCCCCCCAACCCCCACCCTGCCCACGGTCCAGGACACGATTTCAACCTTGCAGTGCCGTCAGCCCCAGCAACACTACAGTAGTCTCCATCTCTCCATGGCCAGTCCTTGACCCATTGTTGTTTCTAGGGAGCTGCCAGACGCCCATATGTGGAGGTGGGACAGGTCTTGGCTTCCTGGCCCTGGCCTGGCAGATACCAGGTGTGCGTTTCTCAACAGCTTAGGGTTGAGCTATTTGTCTGGAGGGTATCTGTAATTCTTGAAGGTATGGCAAGTGCTTAGGCAAGTGACTCAATCCTTGTTCTCCTTTGGAAAATCCTTTTCAACTTCATGATCTTCAGTGAAATTCCTTCACACATTGTACTTGGTATTTATTCTTCATATAAAATACCTTTTCTGAGGATTGAAATTAACTGAAGTTTTCCTTTCAAGTATACTTGCCCATTCAATTCCAATTAACTTGGCATTTGAAAGAATGAAATCTTAAATTTACACCACCTGTAGTACCTCACGCACTGTGAGAGCAGTTGGGATTTTTCAAAGGAGTTGCAAGGTGTAAAATGCTTTAATCCTATTGGTGTTTAATAGATGTTCAGCATCAAAAAAATTTCTGCCAGAACAGGATTTCAAAAGATTTTCTGGGGTCTATCACATGTTTGAAGTCAAGGAGTTGTTATTAACATTTCAGCATCATAAAATATATTTCTGCTAAGATTAAAAGTGATGAGTTCCATTATCTATTATATTTTGTTGTTAAGCAAATAATCTCAACTGTACTATGGAGGTGAGAGCAAAATTAAAAATTTTACTTATATTTATGATCACTTAAGTGGACTTCGTAAGTTACAGCTCTGTCCTCTCACTAATTTTAATACATTTCTAAACTTACGAACTTATGTAAGTATGTTACATATAATAAATGGAAGAGGTTTTTTTCTATATATTTATGGTTATAAAGATGGATGATTAGAGATACTGTCTGTGGTTATGATACTACGTATTTAGGAGAGAGATATTTGGAGGGAGGGGTATCTTTAAAATCATGGCAATTGTTCTGTTCCTTTATGATGATATGCCTCAGTCAGGGTTTAGGTTCATGCCCAGTGAACAGCAGCCAATGAACATGGTCAAGTACTACTTTCTAACCTTTAATGCAGGCCTCTATAGAAAGGGGTGCCAGGCCATAGTTCACAAAGTTAGCACACCTCTTCAGAGGGGTTGTGTGGTTTTATACAGTTTATAACAATGAAAAGTTGCACAATACATAATTGGTCACCTTTTGTTTATCTAAATAATGCCTTTCTTCATGTGCTCTCAGTAGTGGCTAGCTCATTATACAGGGTTCATCTGACATTAGCATGTCAGGTCTTTTCCTAGGGCATTGTTTTTTTTACCATGCTGATTAGTCTTCCATTACTTTAGGTCACTTTTGGGTTAAAAGACAGTAAAAGGAGTTTATAGTTATACATTGTGTGTGTGCGTCTTTAGAAGTTGTTACATTACATTGAAGGCAGATGGGGTTGTTATGGTAAGTTGGAAAGTGATTTCTTCCATCATTCCAAATTTCTGAATTTTATTGGAGTAAATAGGCACAAACAGGTTTTCTTCTATCGTAGTCCTGTAAGGGTATAGTCAGGGGCAATTACTGAATAGCCATAGATAATAGATGTTTTGGAGTGGCATATGAACAATTACTCTTTCTTGCCTGTTTCATTCCCTCCATTTCCTATGACATCTGTCAATTGAATCAAATTTCTGCATTACATTCTTAAGTTAGCCTGAAGAAAACATGTTTACTGAGTAGAGATCATACCAGTGCAAGCTAAATACACAAAGCTGTTACATTTGGCTGGACTCTATTGAAAATAGAAGTGTATCATATAAATTAGAGGGAATTAGTGTAACTAGCACAAACACAAGTTCTAGGTATGTTAATCCAACAGCTTGTTTAAAAAATGTGAACTGCATATATTTTTAAATAAAAAAGCTTGTTGAGCATCAAATTCAAGGGTTCAGGGCATTGAATATGAGGATATGGACCAGGGCTGACCTAAATAATAATTAGCTTAGTAAATTGTAAGCCAGCAAGCAGATGTACATAGGTAGAATATAGAGTGTCTACTGAAAAGTCAGCATTAGGTAATATTGGAGGACTTCAATAAATAAACAATATTTTTCAGGTATTTTAATACTTAATCGGGAAAAGATACGATGTACCATATTACTACAAACTTAGAAAAATACTTGTCATAGTTTCAATAGTTTAACATATTAAAAAAATTATTAATGAACTATGCAATAACTTAAAAAATGCACATAGCCATATTTTACTTTATACGTTAAAGTAGTAAACCATAAAATGCTTTCCAAGAAGCCATTATCCATCATGTAATATATGAAAAGTCTATACATACTATGATCTCCATTACATACTCTGACAAGCAGTAATGTATTTCATGTCAAAAACCACTTCTGAATGTCTCCTTATGCTGCAGTAAATCCTAATGGCTCAAGTAAAAATGGTGTCAAAGAACCATTTAAGAACATTTCAATAGCCTGTCCTGATTTTTGAACCTTCGTGACTTAGCAACAGTTTTAAGGATATGTCAACCCATAGCACACTTCAGTACTTCACAAAGCAGTATGGCTGTCTAGAACCATTTATCTTTTATTTTATGCAGCCTTATTTAAAACTAGCTGCAACGATTTATTGTCTAGAATTGAAAATATAAAATAAATTAACTTGCAAAAATGTGAGTAAAGGAAAAGAGTTAAACAGGAATACATAAAAATTGAGATGTGCCTACAGGAACAAAAATCAGCTAAAATATTTATTTTTATGCTAATTAGAGACAGGATGCTTCCCAACCTGAGATTTAATTCTACTTAGTTTGGATTATAGGATTACAAGTTATTTTTATTTTCCTTACCATCACAACTCAGTTGTGGTTTAACCACAGCCAGCAATTGAGCCCCACAAAGCCACTTGTACGCTTTCCCTCTATGAGCTGGAGGAGAGAATCAGAAAGGTAAAAGTATGAAAAATCATTGATTCAGGTAAAGACTGTTTAAAAGGTAAAGCAAAATTCAAAAGTGAAATACCCCATTAAATTCATCCACCGCTTCCGATTGATAGGTGGGTGCTCAGCCAGCTCCAGGAAAGCTGGGCTCCATCAAATGTAATGGTTACTTGGGAAGACAAAATGCCATCACACACTTCCCTTGATCCCCATTTCTTCCCACAGCATTATATGCTGAGCATGATGTTATAAGGTACGGAATATCCTTTTGTTCAGTTAGGAGCAGATGTCCCAGCTGTATTTCATCCCAACTTCTTGTACACCCTCAGTATACTCTCTGGTGAGGTGGGGTAAGGAGCAGAAAAGTCCTTGACTCTGTGTAAGCTCTGCTCAGCAGTAACCAAAACACCCCTGTGTCACCAACACTGTTTCTATCACAAATCCAGAACAGCCTGATACTAGCTTTACCCCAGCCAAAACCAGCACAAACTCGAAGGTTAATTAATTCTCAGTCAGAACAAATAAATGTCCCCATAGTAATCTATCTGTGATACAGTCTTGTGGAAATTAGTTAAACTACTACTTTGCAGCCTGTCCTGCTTTGATTGAGAACAGAATTAATTCTGTTCAGTGATTTTACTTTTCAGCTCAGTTTTTCACTAACTGCACTGTCTGAAATTAGCAGCATATTTTTTTCAGACAGTGTCTGCTTCTAGCAGGGATGTCTGATGTTTAGAATTACTACCAAGGATTGGTGTGCAGAGCAAGGTCACTGCTGGATCTTGTGTACCACTTTGTGGAGTGTAGAAAGTGAAAGTCTCCACCTGTGGAGAGAAGCAGACAGGACCAGTAACCCTGATTCTGTTCTGGGACTTGCCCAGTTCGTAGTCTACAGCATCAGTAGTGATAGTGATGCAGTTGGTTTTAATAACTTTTTTTTGTAGGCATTTTTTTTTTTAATATAGGGTTTTTTTTCTATTACTATTGTTTTCATTAGAGCTGTTTTAGTTTGTTTGGTTGGGTTTTTTTGGTTATTTTTTTCTGATCCACATCTCTCTTCCTTATTTACTTTCTCCCCTTTGGGAAGGAAGGCAGGTTAACAGAAAACATCTGTCATTTGTCTAGTGGTTGGCCCAGATCTAAACCTTGACAAAAACTTTCTCTTTAGAATGCTTGTAGTAGTCTGTTGTTATAAGATTGAATTGGTTCACAAAGATGATAATTTTTACCCTTAATATATTCAACAGATGCTTTTAAGCAATGAAAATACTAACTGAACTATATTAAATTTGTTTATAATTTTCTAAGAAATATTAGATGCTCAAGTCTGAATTTGAGATCCCAGACTGTGGTTAGGATCACTGCATTATTTTAGGCTCCAAACAAAGGGTATTAACACTACTTTTTGGAGTTTTGTATTGCTCATTAGTCTCTGAGTAACAGAGATATCTCACAAGCTATAATTATGGTAGCTTTTCTATCTCTTCTGTACTGTCTCTCTAAGAAGACTTTGAGTTCCCAGTCAGCTCTGGTATTTACAGTTACTATCTTCTGTGTTCACACAAGGACTCAAGCAACCACACACATGTTCAGGAAGTTCCTTAAACTATATCAGAATGCAAATAACATTTTTTCATCCAAGTTCAGTACTGCTCACAAAGACACTGGACAATCTATAAATGCATAGTGAAAGAGAGCTGATGAATGCACAGTTATTAAATTGTTATACCGGGTGCTTTATTCTAGAAGCTGTCTGGAGTCATGCTCTTTTTTTTCCAAATACTGAAGAATTAATTAATATCCCTCCTTGTAATCCAGCTAGTGCACTGCAAGAACTGCATGGCACAAAGTCATAGAATGTTAGGGGTTGGAAGGGACCTAGAAGAGCATCTAGTCCAACCCCCCTGCCAAAGCAGGATCACCTAGACTAAGTCACCCAGGAACGCATCCAGGTGGGTCTTGAATGTCTCCAGAGAAGGAGACTCCATAACCTCCCTGGGGAGCCCGTTCCACAGCTCTGTCACCCTCACTGTCCTGTTTCAAATATGCTGGATTTCAACTTGCTGTCCTGTACATCAAGTCATTAACTTCCATTATTTTTGTTTGCTTTTTCTCAGACTAGCAAAGCTTCCAACAGTGAACAGAGATGACTATTCAAAGTACAAATATTAATATTTTAAACAGCTTAGTCTGCAAAGTAGCTTTAACTTTTAAACTAATAATTTATGTCATTCATATTAAAACCACAAGTATTGTTCTTTTTCCATATTATTTTTATGTTTCAGAGGACAACTTGTTCACCAATATTTTAATTAAAATATCTAGAAGGTTATGGAAAATAAATAAATTTTAAAGTAACAGCAGAATACACTGTATACCTTTATTGTTCAAAGCACCGACAGTTTCATTTCATTAGTATTGCCCTACTTCAACATGTGGTGTAGCAGGTAGATGTTGGAGAACATGATATATTGTGTACTGAATTTACCCCTTATTTTTCATAAGTTGAATATAATTTATATGTCTCTTTACCATCTGTTACCTATAGCTATCTTCCTTTAAAACAGTATTTCTGTTTATTGTATAACTTTATTGGGAAAAAAACCAAACACAACAATGATGATTCTTATGATGTATTCTTATTACCTGCAGTTAGTGATTTTAACCTTTAATGTATGGAATGTGTTCTCTTACTGTTCAGTTGTATGTGGTGGTGAGAAGCTTCAATATGTAATATTATAATAAATAACTGTTTCTTGCCAACCATAAAAATTAGATGCTGATACATGTAGTTTAAACTTGACCAGTTAATGTGAAGTATATGATCAAAAATCTACCACTGAAGGTAGATGGTCTTTCTAATAAATTTTTTAATCAACTGAAATGCAGATAAGCCAACATAACTTTTTTTTTTTTTTTCTGGTATTTTCTGTGCTTTCCAAGCTGTTCTTTCTTTAGGTCTTCTAAATGATATTTCACATCAGTCACATTTCTCCTTTGACTCCATGATCTCTGCTATTAGTCATAGTTTCAGAAAGCTCTCTCTGCTCTATTGTTGCTCATCAGTCAACAGCATCTGAATCATCAGAACAGACATTGTTATCCTGTTGTTAAATTACATGGGATTGTAGAGCTGAGTAATGACCTTTGCAGTGTTCATTTGGTATCAAACACAATGGAAGACTTGGAGAACTGCTGTAGTACAAAAGCATCACAGGGCTTGCTGGTAATAGAGTACTGCTGCTGCTTGACTTGACTTCTTAGTGATCCTTTGATTGAGCTCCTTCTTAGATGATCTTTTGAAAAGAGCTCCTTTGCTTGTGAAGGCAAACTAATTGGCTTGGTTTGTAAAAAAAAATCTCTTTAGCTTCATATAATTCTTCTCAATAAAGTAAATCTGAGGTATTATATAGGAAAGAAGGCCATCCTTAACCAACTCTGAGGACAGTTTACCTGTCAGAATGGGGCAATGTATGAGCTGGTGGGTGCCTTACCCTCCTAACC
>VYZU01074738.1:0-144991 GCA_013401355.1 Ceyx cyanopectus | reverse complement strand
TTACAAATTGGCTGCCCTTTCATGTCAGGAGAGAAAACGCCCACTCAGCACAGCCTGAAAGGAGCCTGTGTGCAGTGGGGAGGGGAAAGTCGAGGTGCAGCTTTAACTAACTACATTAAACACAACTGGAGCTGCGAGGAGCTGGCAGGGCTGATCTGGATGTAGGGTGCTGTGAGGTGGTGATAAGTGAGTGCTCAGGACCAAAGGGAATTCAGGGCTGTTCTCTGGTTTAATGGAGCTGCTCTCTTGCTGTGGCACACCCACTGAGGACACCGTGCTGGCATGGCACGCTGCACCACCTCTCCAGCTTCCACAGACACAAGTGCATGGCTTGTGAGGTGGGTAAGAGTTGGTCCTCAGTTCCTCACAGCTTTGAGAGGGAAGGCAGAGCTTCTGACACACCAGAGGTTTGGATCCTGCTCTGCAACACATGCAAAGTGTCTGCCCAACAAGAGGAGGATCAGAGAGCGCAGAAAAATCAAGTTCCTCTGCATGAGAAATGTGTGTGTGTCTGTTAGAGATCTCACACCTTGGCAGGAAAAGAATTCCAGAGCAGGGCCAGGAGGATGGGCAGAGGCTGGAGCAGCTCCTGTGAGGACAGGCTGGGAGAGCTGGGGGTGTTCAGGCTGGAGAAGGCTCCAGGGAGAGCTTCTGGTGGCTCCAGGATCTGCAGGGGCTCCAGGAAAGCTGGGGAGGGACTTTGGAGGCTGTGGGGCAGTGACAGGACTGGAGGGGATGGATCCAAACTAGAGCTGGGTGGATTCAGCTCAGCCATGAGGAAGAATTTCTTCCCCGGAGAGGAGGGGGTGAGAGCCTGGCCCAGGGTGCCCAGAGAGGTGGGGGCAGCCCCATCCTTGGCAGTTTCTCAGCCCAGGCTGGATGGGGCTCTGGGATTTCACAATTACTGATTGTGATTTCACAATTACTACAGGAGAGTGGACACTGCCCCTGACAACCAGGGTGCTCTCCTGACACCCACAGAACACCAGGAAAACTGCTCAGGGAAGGTGCTGCTGGAGGAACAAGGGGATGGGGTGTTGGGCTGTTTCAAACCAGCTACTCAGCCAGAGACCTCTGCAGACAGAGCAGGTGAAGATTCCCTTCCATGGACTTTTATTACCTTGAAGAAGATGAAATTATTCCCTGTTTAGAGAAGTGAGACTGTGGAGTGCCAGAGCACACTGGCTGCTAGCTGCTGGCTGTGTTTATTATCTCCAGCAATCCCCTTCAATGTCACCATTTCTAACTGATATTGGAAGGCTGAACACTGGAGTAATTATCATGACAATAAGTTTGACAGCCCCCATTTCCAACGAGCAGCCCTCACAGCACCCTTGGTCTTCTGCACAATTCAAAGCTGATCTCTGGTTTTTGTCCTTCTGTGTCTGTATGCCAGTCTGACTTACACACTGAAACAACTCAAGAACATGCAAATATATTTGTTTCCTCATGCACAGAGATGCATATGTATGAATAATTTTCTGTAAAACATGTGCTGAGGAAACAGGAGAAACTGTTTTCAATGAGATTTATGCCATACAGAGGGAGAAAAGATAATCTGTTGGGTGAAGGATAAGTGCCACATAATTTGGACGATTATTGATTTCAAAAGGAAAAGAACCAAGTCACATGAGACTGTGTAAAGTACAGGGAAAATCAAGATAAATTCACAATGAAGAGAAGAAAAGAAAGAAAATATCCCTCCAAAGATGATGACTCTCCAATCAAACTCAGCCCTCTTCCTCACCTTTAATTTATTTTATCTGATAGTTTTTCATTCGTCCTCCCTTGGAGGTGAGGTCGTTTAACTGCATTCCAGCAGCAGCCAGAAGCCCCCATTGTCACGAACATCCCATTGTGTCAAGAAGAGACTTTGCACCACCAAGGTCTTGCCAGAGTTCAGCTGTGTGAGGGGGAACCAACCACCACAGAGCTGGGGTCTGCCCAGGCAGGGACTGCAGGTAGCAGGGAGAGCTGCGACTCCAGCAAACCTGTGCTTGCTGCTCCTAGCAAATATTTCTGTATCAGAAATGGCAAGAAATGGAGGGCTGGCTGACAATTCCCAGCCTAGCAGGCCTTGTAGGTGGCCATTATTTTCCCAAACACCCTCCCAGTAGAAGACTTCCCAAGATAGAAAACGTGCAACTTAGCTCTGATTTCTGTAATCATGACAAAATGAATTTCTAATGAAGCTTTATTGGAAGGAGGAAATGAAAGGAAGGTGAGCCTGACATTATTAATCCAGAAGTTATGTTGAAACTTTGGATACAACATTCTGACACATGAAACTAAACTCTGCCTTCAAAGTAAGTGACTGACTAATTTAGTGAGAGACAGAGGTGGAATTGAGAGCACACCCAGACCTGCTCACACCTCCTGAAGCCTGGTTTCAGGATCTGGGATCACCACGACCACCTGCCACCAAGTCCTGGAAGCCTGCAACCCTTCTTCTTATTAATTAATGCCCCTGAAACAAAGACTATGAGGAGCAGGTACTCAGAAGAACCCAGCAGTGTTTTCTGGTCCCTAGGGGTATGGTTTTGTAGCCAGGGGGTGATGGGTTCACCCCCCTTAGCCTGGAGCAGCACAGCCAGCCAGCTCCAACCTTGTTCTCCCACAAGCTCTGCCCTGCCTGTGATGCTCAGCTTCCAGTGTCTGTCCACAGCAGCACTGAAGGGACCCGGGGAGAGCTGCACAGGCTGTCTGAGGTTCAGAGTGGTTGTTCAGCCTAATGTGGCAGGGATTTGAGTGATACAAGCACAGGAACAGCAGTTAGAGCCGTGTAACAACCCTTCGGGATCTCTCACTGCACAATACAATTGCTTTGTCTGGTTTTATTTTATTTAGCTTACAAGGAATAGACCCTGACCTTTTCTGCAAGGATCTCTGGAATGATTTCCCTTTTCTCAAGTCAAACACCATCCCACCACAGCCCCACGTGAGGAGCAGCAGCACTCCTGCTCTACACATGTCCTCGGAGCCCTCGCAGCAGCACCGTGGAATTAATGCAGTGCAGGGAGCAGCATTCAGTTCAGAAAGCACTACCTGGGCACCTACCAGAAACCAAACCCTGCTTCCATGAGAAGCAGGAATGTAATTTTCCAAAGACACCTCATGGGATTAAAGATGGTCCCAGGAAAAACAAAGAAATCCAGTTTGAGTTGGAGCAGCAATTCTCTCCCAGCAGCATCTCCCCTCATCTCTGGGGAATTATTCTCCCTTCTCTCTGGACAGCACAAATTCCTCTGAATTTTGGCTTTAGCTGGATCCTAAATATGCTTGTAAGGCAATATTAGATGGCTTTTCTCCCCCCATGTCTGAATATCCTCAGTGCAGATCCAGCTGAGCTGCCAGCCACCCACTGCCCAGCCTGCCCCTTGTTGTCAGCTGCAATTAGAGCTGGGCTGAGATGGAGTGCTGACTCTGGGTTAACTACTGACAAACCTCAGAAGCATTTTTTCATGGTTCTGAGCAGGCATCCAGCTACCAGGAGCCGTTTCATAAGATATAGGATATTTTACTTCATTTGGTCACGCTGGAATTGTTTCACTTCCTCCATTTTCCAGGGTTTCCTGGTGGCATCTTTAAAGCCAATTATTATCTGTCATTGCTGCCTGCAAGGAATAGCCATACATTTTTTCACTGTAGGAATAACAATGCCACATCAAGCTGCTACCTTTTTAATGAGCTGAGAAACAGAACCATTCATTTATTGCAGCTTCTTGTGACACAATGAAAATTCATCCCTTTTTATTTCAATAAAGTCAAACTGACTGAAATTAGTCTACCTGTAAAACACACTAATAAGCATTTGATTGAATTAATTAACAAGAAAATATTAAGGAAATATTTTAAGAAAATATGAAGAAAATATTTTAGGAAATATTAAATACAACATTCCCATTAGAGAATTACCAGATTCCTGTACTTTAACTATGCCAGTGATCCAGATGCCTAAGTACACAAGGAATATGAAAGCTGGAATTCCTGAAAGTTTAGAGGTGTCCAGGTTTTACAGTGTGGAGATTAAATCATAGAACCAAAGGCTGGAAACGACCTCCAGGATCAAGTCCAACCTGCCACCCAATGCTGCCATGGTCACTGGTTAGGAGGGGCAGAGTCCAGCACCCCCATCTCTGCACCCCCTGTGGGGAGCAGTGAGTTCTCCTCTCAGCCTCCCCTTCTGCAGACCAAACAGCCCCAATCCTCCCCAGGGTTCTTTCACAGAAGTAACTCTTTGTCTTTTTTGGGTTGGTTGGTTTTTTACAGTTTGTTTTTTTTCCTGTCAAAAAAGACAGTGTAAAACACTAACAATTATTTCAAATTAAAACCAACACTCAAGTAATTTTATATAAAATATTGCTCACTTTTTTTCTCTTAGACAATTGTGTTGTTTTTTTATCAGTGATGTATGAAACCCTGAGCAGAAAAATCTATTGAAACCCTGACACAGTAGCATTATTTCCAAGTTACTGACCTTATTATATCAAGCCTAGTGAGGATGCTGCTTTATATTTTAAGAGCCTGTTCATTCCTGATTATGCTCCATCATTTTTATTCCTATATATTGGCTATAAAACGCCACGTATGCTGGGACTCTGAAGTCCATGTACACTTAGTTAATCCAGCAGCTGAAAGCAGACACTCAGCTGCTCGGGGACTCTCTCACATCTGTACCAGTTTAGCCCCAAGAAGAACTAACTAATAACCTTTTCTGACCCTTCAGACCCTGGCATGTCTCCACTAATGCCAACTTAGATGCTGGAAATGCTGCCCTGACTGAAAACTATGCAATTAATCCTCCTCTGTGAGAGGTAAGGAGTTATACTGGCAGAATGCTGCTGTTTCAGGCACAAAGACACACACTGGAGTGTAAAACTGCAGTGTGCTAGAAAGAAAAATACTCAACATTCGAGGTTTATTTTTCTTATGCCAAGGCAGGGGACATTTTTGTTCATTAACACCAAACAAACATTTGTTTCACCTTTCTTTGTTCCCATCTAGTGCAACACTGAAGCAGAACAGGGCTCTAGATCACCACCAGTCAAACCAGCTTCTCAGTACTTTAGGTTTTAATGTTGAGGGAGAACATGCTGATTACTGATCACAGGAAGAGATTAAAACAGAGTCATGTAGGATTACAGAAGCATCTGGGCTGGAAAAGACTTTTAAGATCACTGAGTCCAACCAATGAACCTACTCTACCAAGCCCACCCCAAGCACCATATCTAGGTGGATTTTAAACTCAGCCCCCTCTCTGGGCAGCCTGAAGCCCAGAAGAAGCATCTTTAGACACTGCACTAGGATGAGCAGAGTGTCCACACAGTTCCTCCTCCTTCACTGCATCTGGGTCATTTCTGTATGCTTGGGAAGATGCTGTTGCACCATTGCTCATTCTTTGCTGGTCTACAGCTGCACATCCAAGGTTCCTTGCACAGTATCTTTTGGGTATTTTACATACTATTTCTGTGGTCTTTAAGTTATCCTTAAAACCATTTTTTTTCCACCTGCATGCCTGGATTTCTTTCAGTCTGCAGGCACAGAGCCCCCAGTGCCAGCCCACAGCCCGTCTCTGTGCGTGTCCCTGTCTCCATCAGAGCAAGTGTGCATTTCAGAGCCATGCATTTCTCAGTCTGAGCAGCACAACTGCTTGTTACTGCTGTCTGTACAAAGCCATGGTCGTGCCACACAAAGACAAACAGAAGTAAAACAAATCAGGCACGGCGACCTGCTCGAGCAGAGAACCTGCTGCTGCAGCTGTAGGGGGAACAGAGCTGCAGGCAGGGCAGGAGTTCACAGAGCCAGCCTGTCAAAGCACAGCCCCCAGCCCCTGCCAGCCCACTGGTGTCCTGGGGAGGCTGCACAGCCCCAGTGGGAGCAGGGCAGTGCCACGGGAGTTCTGACCCCACGTGCCTCACCACAGCCTCACCTCAGCCTCACCTCAGCTGCCTCGAAGGCATTTCCATCTTGTTTGTGAAACGTGTCTCCTAAAGCTCCCTATGAACTGTCCTGTCTGGTGTCTCTTCAGGAAGGTGGATCCTGAGGAGCTGTTTGATTTGGGAGCTGGAAGCACAGGCAGGTTCCAGTCCATGGCCACCTGTACCCTCAACAGTGAGAGCAGGAGCCAACCCTGCCACGACTGAACCACGTGCCACAGTCATCTCCAGAGGCTCTGGGGAAGACAGGGGCTTGTCTGCATCATCTGAGTGATGCTTTGCACCCTACAGGCTCCAGACACACCCTCGTGCAGGGCAGCAGAGCTGGCAGGGCCTGGAGAAAGCTGGTGCTCCAAGCAGAGCCCAACCCTGATAGGCACAGGAACACTTGCAGTGCAGTCAGCATGCAGACAGCATGGATCATCTGAAACTGAAGGGCCTTGGGCTCCTCCACTTTGCACAGACACCCTTGAAACGCCACCATCCATCCACCAGGCTTCAGTCACAGCCCAGCTTCAGTGAAATTGAACTGAAACACACTGCATCCTGAACTGTCAGAGCTCTGCCTCTCAGTGCTTACCATACCGTCACCTTTTCCACCGAGTTACTCTGGAAAGAGAACACAAACATCCCTGGCAATAAACCACGCTGGGCTGTGCCTGCTCACTGACTTCTAGCAAACCTCTGGAAGAACTGATGGCCAAAATGCAGGCTTCTAGACAGTCCACACAGAACCAAACAAACAATTTTCAGCTAGAATCATACCCTAAAGCCTCATTCAGACAGGGAGAAGGCAGATTTCAGCCTTTTGCTTTGGAAAGCATAAAGACCTAAGTGGTTAAATCCACTTTTACGGGGCTCAGAAACAGAGGGCTTTGCACCTCAGAAGCAAACCAAACTGGAACCAGTGCACAGGGGGAGTTCTGTCCAGCCTGTTTTGATGCTCAGGCAGGACAGGCGGGGCCAGAGAGGACACGAAGCTAGGGATGCCAGCCCATGAAGCTGCCTCTGCTTCAGGCAGTTTCAGCCCTGCCAAGGAGCTGGGTAGCCCCAGGGAAGGGTACATTTTTCTCATTTAAGGAGGTGCAGTTTGTCTTCATATCTGAGCAGCACAGCAACAGCTGTGATGATGCTCAGCAGGTATCATCTGTCCTCATTTTAATAAGGTGCTTGTGCTCAGAACTCAATCTCCACACGATGTAAATCAAGGCAACGTGTTGGGCTCCCACGTACCTGCACCAGTTGGTGGCACCAGCTGGGTGTCTGTCTCATTCTTTTTACATCCCTCATCATCTCCTGGCCGGGAGAGGCAAAGCTAGATGTGTAATCCTGAACCTGCTGAGGGCAACAGCCCTGGAAATGCAGCAGAGCCTGGGTGTCCACCCAGAAGATGGTTGCAGAGACCAGCTGAGCTCTGCCTTCTCGGGGCACAAGAGCTCTGGGTTTCCAGCTACTCATCTGTTTGCTGAAGCAGGGCATTCACCCGTGAAATCCAGAGCACGTCCTTGCCCCTCTCCTTCAGAACACACACAGGTCCCAGCACTGAGCATCACCAACAGCTCTCAGAGAAGCAAACCCTGTGTCTCAATGGCAATGCTGCCTGGAGCCCCTTCCACCAGTCACTCCCAGTCACCTCCAGCAGCTCTCACACACCACCCACCCCGTGGACATGCTTCCTTAAGACAGGCAGATCCTTTGGCTCTGCTTCAGCAGGGTGCAAGCAGAGCTGTATGAGCAGAGGTCAGGGCACAAGCGTGTGCAGGGATTCTGAAGAGCCTCCTGAAGCTCCCCACACCTCTCAATCTGGGGAGCAATTACCAGCATCTGCTTTCCTAATTAGATCTGCCCACCACAAGGCCACTGGACCAAGGGCTGAAGAGGATGCTCTGTGCTGGTGGGGATGGGAATGGCAGTTGCCATGCAGAGCTCAGAGGGCAGCAGTGTACATTTCCGTCCAGCACCTCTGACTGCAGGGTCTTTGTGTTTTACAACCTTGGAATTAACAACCTGTAAAGACAAAGCAACTCCTGTGCAGAGCTTTACAGAATTTGCTTTACTGCCTTTCGTTTCTGAAGTTGTCTTTTAATGGTTCTTTACAGCAGAATCTGACATCAGTTCCTTAGACTGAACTAAAGCATAGCCTTTTTTTTTTTTAAGTTAAACTTGATATCATATTTTCTTGAAAGCTGTTGTCTTAAAAATATAGTGGTGTTTCAATTTAGCTGAGATTTATTGAAAGGAGGAACCCTCTGCTCAATTTTAATGTGTTTTTCAAGGTCTAGTGATGTTTTCTATATTTGTTTTTAGCTGGTAAAGGAAAATGAGATAGAAAAAGAAAGTTGAGCTGGGTGAATGGTTCATAAAATTAGTTTGAACTTGCCTAAACAGAAATTTTATGCATCCCAAGCCTCATTTTTCTACTGAATGTTCAAGCCTGACTTTCAGCTACACTACTGCTCTGCTTTTCCCCGTGTCACTCCAAAAATATGATTACCCTTTGTGTGATTAGAAGAGGAAAATGTTTCCTTAATACATCTTTTTTCCCTTTCACAGCGCTGTAAAGCCAGCAGAGCCACGCTGATGGGATATGGGAGGGATCAGGATCAGTTACCTCTTGGTGCTAAGAATGCAACTAAAGACAATGACACATGGAGCCAGGCCTCCCATTTCCAACGGAACCAGCCTCTCCCACTGCCCCGTGCCCCTGCAAGCTGAGGAGTCTGGTAGGTAACACCAGCCCATTTCCACAGCCTCTTGATCAGAACTCACAGTCACTGCTTTTTTTAAGACATTTCCCAAACCTGTACAATTCCTGAAACATTTCCATTCTGGGAATTGCAGCTGCCTTGTCAGACTCCATCAGGAAGATGACATCTGTGTGAAAATATAAGCAATACCTTCTTTTTTTCAAGTACTGCACCAGAGACAGCAGAGAAAAATGCTTCCTAGCATTACTTTTAACCAGTGACAAATCAGAAAACATTATCAGGTAGAAGAGAGGCAGCAAAATGAGGCAGGAGCTGGTTGATCAGCCTCCCGTACACAAGGTAACTGCAGCAGTGGAAGCCAAGGTGGCTCACAAGACAATCCAAATGCACCCAACAATGTCTCGACGGAATCAAAGATGTGGTGAATGGTACTCAGTGATCTGTTGCTACAAACCCGTGTTTGTTAGCAAACAAACAACCCACGTCTCAACCAAATGCTGAGGCTGGGACTGGAGGTGTTTACCAATGCTCTGAGGAGGTTTTTATCCTAACTAGTTTGCAAGTTTCCCATCTGCTAAGGGCAGCATAAAGCACTGGTGGCAGGATGGGGAGAATGCCAGGCACGCTGCTTGTTCATCGGCTGCAGCTCGGGGCCCCAGCCCCACAGCCCAGCCACGCTTCCAGGGGGGAGCAGGTGGAATCCTCCAGCAGAAAGCCTGAAAGGGAATCCTGGGAGAAATCACACGGCCCCCATTGCCCAGCCCTCAAGCTACCAAGGTGCCCAGGATAACAAGGTGGCAGCAGTTCTGCTGGAGGACTGGAGCCAGCTCTGAACACCGATGGATAGACCCACCTGCTCGCTCCCCACCACACTCCCGCAGCATATGCAACCTGCCAGAAGATGTAATCAGCTAGAAGGAAAGCTGTCTCACAGCCCCAGCACTGGTTACAGCACCAGGCAGCCTCTCCCCTTGCTGTCATCAAGCAGCAGTGAGGAAGAGGAGCAGAGCCGTGAGAGGACTGCACTGCACAGGTTACTGGTGGCCTTGCTCTCCACAACCCAACACATCTGAACCCAGTCAGGGGATTGCTGCCCTCTTTGCTACTGGGGAAAAGTCAAGAGCATTGACACTGAAATGTGAATTTACATTGAAATTACTGCCAAAAAGGTAAGTCAGAGGCAGCAAGGCCATCTCTGTTCTTGGCCCAGCAGCCACTTCTTGTCCAAGCAAGGCTGGGTCTGCGTATCCACGCCCTGAACAGAAGCTGGACTCCACCTGCATTCCTGAGGGGGAAAGGCTGACTCCTTTTTTTCATATCTGGACTTTTCCCACATATTCGATATTTCTTCCCATAGACTTTCATGATGTCAATTCCCTCTGTCAAAAATAAAGCTAGTATGAGCTCGATCTTGCTGCAATCAGGCTCCTGCATTTGCCCCAGTGTGGCCTGCACGTGCCCCTTCCTGAATGGTGGTGCCCCACGAGAAACACTGAATATTCACTCAACGTGCCCTGGAGTTGGCAGAACTGACTCCTACGAAGTTGTGCAGATAATCAGTTGTCGGAGAATTTTCATAGCACGGGGTGAATACTAAAATACTCAGGGTGAATATACTGGAAGTAAACACCTGTAGTTTGTTAGCATTAAATCTCTTGACAAATACCCAGTGCTTCTTCTGAAACACTCCTCATATTTCACTGAAGCTTTCTGGCACCGAGATGGACAGAAGAGGAATTTCTTTAACTGAGAGGAAAATTATGATACTTATTAGCTAGCAAGTCTCTAAAAAAAAAAAAATCAATTCAGCTACGTTATGATTTCTCAACAGAAAAAGTGAAACCTTTCTAACAATATTGATTGCTATTGTTAAACTGTGAAAGAACAGATTATCTACTAATGCAAATAAGGAGAAAAATAATTTCCAAATTCAGAAGAGTTATAGGAAGAACAATTCTGCCTTTATGTAAGAGCTTATTAGGAATATGTCATTTCTATGTTTTCGCCAATAGCCTTTGTACAAAGTGAAAGCAAGGTGGGTGCTACATCACCGGGGGGCTGCAGAACAGCAGCTCCTCTGTCAGCAGAGCTGCACGTGTGCTGCCTTCCCCAGAGCCTCCTGCTCCCACGTGCACCAGGCACTGCTTGGCTGGGCAAGGGAAAGCTAAGGGCTGCTCCAGCAGCAGCCTGCTGAAGGGAATTAAAAGGTGACAGTGCCAGACTGTCCCTGTTGATAGGAAAAGATGTTAGAACAAGGCTATGGAGGCACCATCCTTGGTAAGACGTGGCTGTGCTGACCTGATCCAGTGTTCTTATATTGGTCATGGATTGCTTAGATCAGCAGGCTGGGGAAAAAGTAGCATTTTGTGTATTGGGTAAAAGTAGTATTTGATGCATGTGACTCTGCTGAGGAAAAGAATGTTCAATATTCTGTTGAAAAAAAAGTAAATCTAGAGTTGGTAAACTTTCTGTACATTTCAATGCTGTCACCACAACACTCTGAAGAATTTGGAAAGCACACTTTGTAATCTCAGAGGAGCATCATTTCACTGCAACTTGGGACTGTTTGACTGTTTGGCTTCTACACTCAACTCCTGTGTGTCCCGTAACTGAGCAGGCAGTGAGGAGAGCCTGGAGCCTTCCTAGCAGGGCAGGAGGGGATCCCAGGATTCCTGGGCTGGTGCTCACTCTGCTCTGAGCACCACATGCATTCCTGTCAGGCAGAACTTCAGGCTCTGCTCCTACAGGTGGCTATTCTCAATGGATTCTTCCATCCACCTAAAGAATTAAGCTAGGAAACTCCAGAACAACCCCTGAGTTGCTAACCCAACAGTTACTCACACCATGGCAGAGCACACTGGAGAAGCACCAAGAAGCAGCTGAAAGGAGGAGGCTGGGAATCCAGACCCCAGGAGGAGAGGAGCTCCTGAGTCATCCCAATCGGCACAAATCCCACGGTGCTGCAGGGGGAGCTGGAGATGGGGCATCACTAAACCCCAAGTGATGGATCTGAGAGGAAGAAAAGCCTTTCAGTCTCTGCTGATGAGGGAGTGGAGAGCAAAGCAGGGGAGACAAATGCCAGTTCCACCTCTGAATTCTCCAGTTCATGGAGCAGAACTGGGGTAGGCTCCAAAGGGATGTGCTGGCCAGTCCTGCTACAGGAGTGGAAGTGGGAAAGTGAGTTCCAGAGAGGAGAGAGAAAATGGAAGAGCAAAGAGTGGCAAAATAAATAACTTAGCTCAGTGGCAAAAAGATTATTTTATGTTGCATTTCCAGTCTTGGAACTATTTTGGCAATGACTTCTTTGGCTTATTTGTCACTTGTCAGACAGAGAAGAACTGATTTCCATGGCAACACATTATATTAGATGTAGGAAGCAGAATCCATCTATCCATCTCAGCATCTAAGCTTATTAAAGCTCATTAAATAGTAACCTACAGTAAGAGGGGAATAGGGACCCATACTGAGGCACTTGTTAACGGGAAATAAAATACACTAGGAGATACCAAGTAAAAACTGAGTACTAGCACTGTTCAAGAGGCTGCAAACAGCATTCAGATGGATCTGCAAGTGGGAGCAGCCCCCTAGGCAGGAGAGCTGCAGGTCTGCTTGGTACTCTGAGCAGCAAGGCTCAGAAAGGAGCTGCTGAGGGACTTTGTTCTGCTCAGGAAGGAGCAGCTTTCTGAATCTGGAACCCAGGCAGAGGAGTGAAGCATCAGTAAGAAACCAAGGGATCCACCAGGGGATCCACCAGGGGATCCCAGGGGCTGGGCTGAGCAGCTGCTTTCTGCTGGTGGGTGGCTGGGAGTGGGGGTCATTTAGCTCTTGGAGGAATGGACCCATAAGCCAGGTGAAGCCTGGGGCACCTGCACCAAGCAGCTCTGGAATGAACAGCTCAAAAGAGCTCAGAAATCACTGGACACTTTGCTTTTATGAATCACACCAACTGCTCTTCAACTGCACCGTTTACAAACACTAATCAAGTTATGTATTCAACAACTTTTCTTTCCTGTTTTTCCTCCAGTGGTGCAAATCACCTTCTCTGGCTGAGAAAAGGCTTCAGCTGCTGGTCAGTGGGAGAGGAGGGAGCATCTGAGAGCAGCATATGCTGTCCTCATGCTGCAGCCAGCCCCTGCAGAGATGGGCTCCTGCACATCTGCTGTGAGCCACAGGGCCACTCTGAGGCTCTTGCACTACCCGTGCCATTCACAAACCTCACACTCTCTTTACACTCTTCACTCCAAAGGAGGACTGCTGGAGTTTTCCACCTTTTCAGATGTTCCTGTGAGCAGCACTTGCTCCAGCTGAGATGACAGACACTCCTGCTGCTGTTTCCCAGGTGGCTGGTGTTTGCAGATCCACAAGCCATCAGTTCTGCTGTTGCCCGTGCCCCCCAGCAGCTAGATGTGAGTGGGGTGTGCTGCAGAAGCTGCTAAAAACATTGATTTTCAGCCTCATTCACTTAGCATTTGGGACAAGGTTTGAGATGTGTTCTTCATCTGTCCAAACTACTTTGCACAACCCTGGTAACCAAAGAAAAAGCCACAAAAACTAATTAATAGCTTATTTTGTCCACTTGCTGCATGAATGTTCACTCTTGTTAACAGGTAACTGAGCAAGAAAGCAGAGAGCAAAGGCCTGGCCAAGTGAACTGCATCATTTCTGCTCCTGCACCTCACACAGGGGCTATAAAAGGGAGGCTGAAGACAGTGAACTCATTATGCCAAAAGAATTCTCAGGACTGAAGTGAACACTCAGTGCTGTAGTGACCACTCCAATTAATGAGACTGCAGCCAAACCTACTCAGCACAGTAAATCAATGCTACCTCCAGACTCTTGTGGTCCTCAAAGGCAGCCAGCATTACACAACATTCTGTCACCAGACACCCTTCTGCACGGGAAAAATACGACCCCTCTTCCCTTTAAATCAAAATAACCATGCCGTGGCTTTATCAAAGCTCAGTCATTAGCAAGTGCAACACCAGAGTAACAGCTACTGCATTTTCAGCCCTGTGAATCCATCTCTCTGAACAAGAAAACCTTGACATTGGAATCTCAGAAACATAAGTCACTGCAGGGCTGTCATCTTCCCACCATCTCTGCAATGCATTTAGGAATCTTTCCCTGGCCAAGTGCTACTTACAGGAGGCTGCTGAGCAGCTCTGCTTTCCCCAGCTCCCCGTAGCTGCTTCTCCGTGGGGCAAGTGATGGCAGAGCAGACACCCAGCCCTGGAAGGTCTCTGAAGGACAGCAGTCTGATGAAGCAGGGAGGTGAGGCACGACAGGAGGATTTTTTTTCTACACTGCCTTCCCTCAGCTGCTAATTTGTTAAAGGAAAAATGCCAATATTCTGCCAAAGTTCCAAGCTCGTTTGCTCCTGTTTTAAACCCAGCTCCACGACACTCCAAAGGAGAGCTCTGAAGCTGATAACCTGAAGGAAATGGCAGCAGACAACTAACAAGATGCTTTCATTATTGTTACATACATATATATTTTTAATGGGGTGGAATTCACTGTTGTCTGGGGATTTAGGCAACCATTCAACCCCATCCCATCAGACAGACTAATGCTGTTGGCTCAGTCCCCACCACAGCAGAACAAAGGGTACATTTTTTGGAGCATGTCCTGAAGTGCACAGGGAGCAGCCACTTGCTCAGCAGAACGAGGAACAGAGAGTGAATTCACACCCAGTGCTGGGTGGTACTGCAGTAACGAGATGCTAATTTCACTTTTTTATTTGATTTTAATAAATCTATAAGGAAAGTGAAGAGATGTCAGATATACACAGTCCAGATTTCTTTTTTTTTTCCCCTAAATATGTATATGGACAAACCCCCTTATTTTTTCTAAAAAGCTTTTCTCTCAATGTTTAAAAAAAAAAATATTTCATTGGTGATCCCAGGGTAGAATTTAGAGTATTTTCTTAGTTCCTAAATAATCACTGCACTGATTACTCACCTTGCTCTTCACCTTGCTTCTAAATAGTTTTATTAACAACCAGTATAACATTTAGAAGGTTTTTGAATGAGAAATCAGATAAGTTTTCAATTCTCTTTGCAAAAAAAGAACCTTTCCCTCATCATCACCTGTCCAGAAGTGCAGCACAAGCAGTGAAGAACACACATCTTGGGCCCAAGCAAGCAGTGCTTGGTGGCTACCTGGGCTGCCACCTCCCCCCATGGCAAGGGTTTTATCAGCAGTGCCTAAAAAAAGCAGCGTGACCTCTTTCCTTAATAAATGTGTTACACTTCTAGAGAAAAAACCCTAGTTTTCTCCAGTCAAACCAGATTAATTTTCCTTTAAAGCCTTTGTATCTTGCTCAAGGCATCCTGAGTCCCCTGTATGAATGAATGAGGGATGACAGTTTCTCCAGTGAGGGGAGAGGTGACCACGTTCCTTTCTGCCACACCACATACTTCTGAGAACAAAGACCAGCAGCCAGCATGCCATCTGTGTGTGGTGCTATTTCCATGGCTCTCCCCTGCTTTCTGAGACTGATGTCTGGAGAAAGACACAGAAACAGACAAATGGGACTTGAGATGACATAAAATCCTCAGCAGCACACGCTCACCTCTGCTGGGCTGGGGATTTCACAAACACATCCACAGGGTGTCAAAAGTCTCAGTGAGGAAGCAGAGTGAGTGATGCTGACAAACAAGGGGAGCTGGAGAGCTCCACTGCAGGACAGGGACACAAATCCTCACACCCTACATCACACAGCTGGTTGCTGGGAAGGGTTTCCCTGGTACAAGCAGACACCTGGTTGTTGGGAAGGGTTTCCCTGTTAGAATCACTCCCCACACTCGTGTGATGTTGTGACCTTTTCAGTGTCTTTGAGAGAGAGGCAGCAATTCAACTGGACTCCAGACCTGACCGAGTGGAATCTGCTCCCTAGGCAAATGAGATTTCTGCTTACCTTCAAATATTCAATAAATACTTTGCCTTAACCCCTAGCTGATTTCGGTCTGGGCTGCACGGGGTGAGTATCCCCCGTGGCTCCCCTGCTGATGCACACTCAAGTGGGTGTTCAGCCCTTGGCAAACCCTAGGGCCCCTATCCCAGGTGATGTGTCCAGAGCATCCCCCAGGCCACGGGCAGCCCAGGAGGCAGTGAGAGGGGAGCTGCTGGGCTGTGAGACCCCTGCAGCCAGTCAGCAGGCTCTGGGCTGGCAGGTTGGGGAGCCATCCTCAGGCTGCTCCTTTCAAAGCAAGTGAAGGAGAACAGCTTCTGCTGAGAGCTGAACAAACTTCTGGGAAGTATTTCTGTGCCCGGGCTGAGGTTTAGCAGCCCCTGCTCTAATCAAGAGATTTGGATTCCATGTGGCTGGGGTTTAGTTAGGGAGTTGCTGGCTGCAGAAAGCCGTTGCCTTGGTAGCTGGGTGACCCAGGGGGTTAATAAAGTGAATTTTCACCCCAGAGACCCGTGATTCATGCCTGGCTTAACAGACAACAGTAAATGAGTTTGCTGGTCTCAAACTAGCCCACAGACTCACTGTAAAATCCCAGCATCATTTCAAAGACATTTACCATAGCTGGGATTTTCTATTCATAAGAGAGCTAAGACTAGAATAATAGGGTTATGTTTCAGGGCAGGATGAGAGGCCATTAAGTAATCCTAGTATATTATTAAGTAACGTAAGTTTAAATACATGTGCATAAAATGTCTGGAATTAAATTTATTTAAAAAAAGGTTTAATTCCATTACCAGTTTAACTTCTGACCAAAGAGTTGCAAGAAGAAGAGAAGCAGCATTTGCCTGCAGAGCACCAGGGAGCTGCAGAGATACTGTCAGGCTCCTGAAGATAATGATTAACTCCTTCCTGACAAGACAGCAGAGGAATATTATTTATTATTATTTAATATTTATATAAACAACTAGAAATAGAGAGAAGATGGGAGTGAGCTCTGCCCACAGCCTGGCTAGGAACTCCACATCATCCTGCTGTCCCTGGCTGCCAGATGAGGATCTGGATCTTTGCCCTTGCCTCGGTCAGTGAGCAGCAGAATCCAGGGCTATCAGACTCAGGGCTATTACCAGGCAGGTATATCAAGAAATCCAACAGACTGTAGTACGTTTTCTCTTCCAAAGTATAAACAGCCCCCATGTTTATGTATGACATGGTACTGGGAAGGAGGCAAGGGGAAGAGATGTGGGGAGCAACAAATAGACTGTAAATTAAAATTAACTGCATCAGAAACTTGAAGGGAAGATACAAGTTGGGTGCTGTGTGTAGAAAATACCTTATTGCAGTCAAGCCTGACCCTGTTCCTTGAAAAGCATTTCTCTGATTTGTTCAGGTCACAAGTGGGATGGAAATGAGCCTCTGTACTGCTTCTTCACACATCCGGATTTAATAGACTTTTTTCCACTGATAAAAGACCACTAATGAGTTCATTTTCAAGCTATTAAATTGGCTAGAATAGCTAGTTGTGCTGATGATTGCACAGAGACCTGACGGTCACAGTGGGTTTTGTCTTTGGCTGTTAACCATTTGCTGCCTCAAGTCTTGCAGTGCAAATATTTAAGCAGGAAGGGAAACCAAGCAGAAGAAACCTTGTCCTGTCCCCACAAGCATCCCTTTGCTTTCTCCTTCCCATCGTGGGGCTGCAGGTGTTCCTCAGCTGGCTGCAAACACAGGTGCTCCCTTCCCAGCTCCTGCTTCAGACCCAGACACCAGAAGCACATTCAGAGCAGCATCAGGCTGGTTCTGGACCAGAGCACTTGGCTGTTTACTGCAGTGTGGGATTTCAGAGTGTGGCAGCTCCTGCCCAGATCTCACAGTGGGTTTTTTGTGCTGGTTCCCTGGTGAGAAGCACACACAGGGATGCCCAGTCTTCAGAGAACAACTTCTTTCTTTGCTGATACAAATGGAGGCAATTAAGGCATCAGTAGGAGATGCCTCTTGCAGTTCAGATCCACAGCCCTTGCACTACCATGCAGCCTCTCAGACTTCTACAGGCAAAAAATAGCTGCTTGGAGCTGCCAACTCTGCCCTCCCCAGTGCTGGGGGAGGCAGGGGCAGGTTGTTCCCTGCACCCTCTTTCTGTTCAGAGACCCTTTGAGTGGGGCTGTGTAACACACACTGGAAACAGATTAGCACGCATTGGGACGATGGGCTTGGCAACATAAAAAAATCATAAAAAATCAGTTTGCACACCTTCCTTTCAACACAGATGTGTATTCACCACCCCCTTTATGCCTTACTCCTGCTATACTCACACCTCTTGTTTTTCCCTTCTCCACTATCAGCCTCCCTTAAAGAGACAGAGTTTGTAAGAGGCAGGAAAATGCGACACCAGATTCCTTTCCAGATCATACAAAGTTATGGATTCATGCACTTGTGAATTTTATGCTCACTGAATATTTTCTGTGATGCTTAACTGGTGTTTTCACAGAAAACCAACCTGCCTTGCCACTGATACACCCCTCGTTTCACTTTAAAGGGAATATACTGAAAGGGTGTTGTCACAGACTTTAACACTCACGTGGCCTTCCTTTAGTCCTCCCTCACTTAATTATGCAAATGCCCTATTTCTTTGGCTGTCCTTTTCCTCCACGACTTCCAGACAACCTATTGACCACTGTTAGCACTGCCAGAGTGCAGGCAATGCACTGCTGATCAATTCACAGGCAGGTTTGACACTTCCTAACATCAACAACAACAACACAACACTCTCATCACCCAAATGAAGCTTTGGCTTCCAGATCTTCAGACTGCTGTCCTGGGGCAGCACTGCATGGCTTCATGGAGTCACAGAACCTTCAGCAGGAAAGAAAAAATGTTGATTGGGGGAAATGATGGCTACAGACTGGAGAGCTAAGAAAAAAACGAGTAAAAATCAAAATGCACTGCATTTCCCTCATTTCTCAGGCCCAAAGACCCTACTTCTGAAGGACCTGTGCCCAGCACACTGAAGCACTCCCTTAATTCTCCACAAATGGTGATTTGTAAGTTATGCAGGCTCAGTTCACAAAAGCCACGGTGACCTAGTTGCTCAGAAAGCAGAGCAGGGTCCCCATCCCTGCAGCTGGAGCCAGTGCACTGTGCTGGGATGGAGCAGAGTGTTCTGCAGGCAACAGCAGCACCAGGACAGGGCCCAGGTCGTGCTGGAGCAGACACTCCTGGGGTCTCACACACCAGTCCTGGGTGAGAAGGAAGCCTGTTGATCAGAGAACACCTTGTACATGGAGCAAAGTACAAATTATTCCCAACGTGAGCTTTGTAAGTTCACTACTTAAAATATATTGCCAATTCTATAACGATGTTTCCAAAGTGAATTAGGCTAAATCCAATGCAGACCACTTCAATTCTGAATGAGGGATTTAGATATGTTCCAACAACCCAGTTTAAATTGAAGGTTTTAGGCAATCTGCATACAAATTTTGTGGCATATGTTGTATAAAAACACAAAGCCCAGATCTGGCACTGCATGGCAGGGATGACATCTGTCACAGGTAAGGCAGGCTTCTGTCTCCATGACAATTGCTTATGTTTTCTGGCTAGACACTAATGGCATTTAGCACTTTTGTAGCAATTAAATGTAAGGGAGATTGCTTAAAGTAATGTTTAGGATCTGAGCCTTGCCTGGGGCAGGTCAAGAAGCATGACCACAGGCTGCAAACTCTGCCCAGCAGCTTGCAGACGAGGTGAGACTCAAGACAGAGAAAGGGCAAGGTCAGTGGAAGCAGTGGCCAAGAAAAGCATCATTAGCAAGGCAGGGTGGCTACTGCAACTGCCTCAGCTCCTCTGAGACACAAGAAGCTGGTCAGCAGCACACAAGCCACTGAGGGCTGCTTACCTGGAACAAACCCAGGCCAGGGAAGGCTGGTTTCAGGCTCTTTGAAGGTAGCTGGATCAGAACACTGGCACTCCTTCCCCAGCCTGGGACTGTGCATCTCCTGCTGTGTTTCAGAGAGCCCAGAGGCAAGACCTGCTCCTGCTGCCCTCCCACAGTACCCACCCCTGAGTGCATGGGGAGAGCAAACACCTCAGACAGCAGCTCAGAGCCCTGCTGCCCGTGGCAGAGATGCTCCTCACAGACTGGGGGAGCAGGGGGGACCCCATCAGAGCTGTGTAATAACCCAGTGCCAGTCAGGGCTCTATGGGTAGTTCCAGGATTAATTGCATGCAGGCAGCAGACTCTGTCATTAGCAGCCACTTGCCACGCTGGTAATTATTGTTGTGTGGCTCTAAGGGATGTTCTCAAAACATTTCCAAGCCTGCTACTGTAACAGTGCAGGGAAGGAATCAATAAGCTGCCATTGAGCAGAGGAAGGAAAAACTGATACCTTTATTAAGATGTTTTGGATAATTTTGCTTTATCTGAGAGCAGATCAGTGATCATTGATAATGGAGGTGCTTCCAAGACAACACTGACACTGGCATCCTACCTAGACCTCACTGAAACTCTGCTTTCCACCCACAGAGAGCAGCATCCTCTGGCACACAAGCTGAGAAGAATAAAAGGGTTACCCTTCAGAGTCTGAGTTTTTTAGAATAAATATTTTAATAATATTTTAAAATTAATTATTCCACTTACCACTTGGAAAAAAACCAACCAACCAAACAAAAAAAACCTACCCCATATGATTTTTAATAATTATTATATTATTACCCAGATGGGCACAGTGCTAATGATCTTTTCAGAGCAGAGAAAATGCTGTGTTATCAAACTAGAAGAGGGGCTGGCTGCTGATAGAAGGTTTTCCACTCACTCTACATTATGCTAGTACCTCAAAGTTAATTTAACTTCCCCAAAACACACACAGTGGATTCTTTTCTGCTGATGTTCTGTTTACAGTGATCACCCTTACAAGTCTGATGTGTGGTGCAGTGACAGGAGGACATGCAGGACTGCTGGGCACTGTGCAGCAGCAGCAGTGGGCTGCTCTGCCCTGCAGGAATCTCCAGCAGTAATTATCTCTGATAATTAAAAGCAAGATTAAATTTAGGTAAAAGTCCCAACAGTGGAAAGAATCTAAAAATAAGAAACATATATATTTTTAAATCCTTTCAAATCTACTTATTTTTCCAAAAGAAGTTTTATTTCCAACTGAGGCTGGAAGAGGTGGGATGCCCAAAATCTGAGTTACTGGTGCTTGCCCTTTCTGGGGAGGCATCACCAGAGCCCCCTGACTGCAGAGTGCACCCTGACCCTGGGGGTGTCTCATCACCAAACTGCAGCCCCACTGGCCTCTCTCCAGACAGACAGAGGCTCAGTTGGGTTTCTTAGGGGAAGGGAATTTACTGGGTTCCATCAGTCACCAAATCACCATCCAAACTGGTGGAACTCATGGTTTGTTTCTATCCCTTGTGTTCTGAGCTATAAAACTCCAGTAAGTTCCATATGGGGAGAGCTCCAACTAGACCTAAGGAGCAAATATTTAGAAATAAATAAAGTGTGTTAATGATCCATTGAAAGGAAACATCAAGAGACCCTATAAATCAATCCCTGCTCTCAACTAATGCTATTATCTAAACGAGATGCAGCTCCTGAGAGCATCTGCACACACGTCCCCATGCCTCTGGAAGGGGGTGGCTTTCCAGGGATGGGTAGGTACTTGCAGGGAGCCTAAAGCAAGCCAGAGGCACCAGAGTAAGAGCCCGTGGAGCACACAGCCCACTCCAGCCTGGTTCCAGCCTGGGAGAAGGGGGATGCTGAGCCAGGGAGAGCAGAGTGCTGGAGGATGAGTGATCTGTGTGTTTTTCCCAGCTAGGTGATTCCACTCCATATTTTCTCCGTGTTTCTCAACAGCCAGCTGCCTCAGAGGGAGTCTTGGTTAAAGAGAATCCACTACCCTGATGCACAGCTCAATAAAATATTGAAATAAAGAGATAAAAAATTGCCCTCGTGTGTTGCAGGAAGGCTCCTCGACACAACCTGTCTCCTGCTGCTCTGCAGGGCTCATTCCAGCCTTGCTCTGAGAAAAACCCATTCTGGGACAGCCAGAGGGAGAGAGCTGGGAGACAACACCTCTGTGCCCAGCAACACCACGGGCTGCCAACTGATGCCAGGCAGCTTCTCCTGAGGAATAAAACACTGCGTTTGCAACTGTGATTGTGACTAAACACTGGAGGAAAATATCAAAGGGAGAGGAGGGTGTTGTGTCTTTGCAGCTCTTGCAGGGAACCACAGAGGCCTTGCTGGAAAGCACATTGGGCTCAGCAGAAGTGGCAGAGTCACTGAGGAGCAGCAGCTCACAATAGCTTGACTGGATGAAGGAATTCACTCCCTGGATTTCATTTCTGCTGGCACAAGGAAGCTACCAACGCTGCTGGGAGGAAGATGAAGAAGACTCCCAAACTGTCTAACAGTGTTTGGCAGGTTTACCCTCCCCAAAAGTGAGAGAGAAATGTAAACTGTTATGAAAAGGGGCACTTGTTTCTCTTAAGGCTAAAATCCTGTTCCCTAACGTATTTTGTTTGTATCTGAATTTCAGCTATGATGGGTATTTCTATTTAAGCTTCACCTCAACCACTCAAACTGTAGTAGAGCTGCAGTAGAAGATTGTTAGCACCTAAAAAAATACAATAAATTAAAATAAATAATAAAAAGTCCCATTTGCTCTCCCAGGAAACAAGTGGTGGTGAGCTAGTGAAGAAGCTGAGTGAGTGAGGCATTAGAGATGGACCCTCACACACAGCTGAGCTGCAGGCAACTTCTGTCTTGGCAGAGAAATGGTGTTTTGGAACACAACCAAGCCCCGAGTGTTGTGCTGTGTTTCCCTCACCAGGATGAAGAGTTCTGAAGCAAGACACCAATCATTACACGTCCCTACCTGCAAACAGGGCAGCTCTCATCTTCTCAGAGCCTGCTACACTGGCTTTCAAGCAAATAGCTCTCATTTCTCATTCTCCATTTAGATCTGAGAGATTAATTAAGCTCATCTACAGTTGATTAATGCAGGTAGGAAGCCTGTGGCTTCCTCCAATTACATTCAGATGATGTGGTACTACTCTCTGTATTTATTTGGCTTTTAAGAAATATATCTGTAAGAATGATCTAGGCAATTGTGGTGTCAGATTAAAATGCATTATACAATCATTAGAGAACCAAAGCAGCAGCACATTCTGCGTAGCCATCTGGAAAAGAAGATGTTACAGAACAGATCAACATCTCGGGATGAGAAGGGACTCTGCCTGAAATATAGCTACACTTGTACCTCACTAATAGCCACTCGGTTACTGCACTGCTGGGGAAGCAAGAGGTGCTGGGCTCTGAGAGGGGATGTGGCAGCAGGAGTTCACTGCACAGCAAACTCTACCCCTGGCCCCAGCCTGGGGTAACAGATTCATTGGTGCTCTGTGCCCTAAAACAGTTTCATCTGCTGAAGAGTGGAGCTACTGGTTTAACTGGAGAAACCCCAGCATAGGAGTATGTTAGGAAATGAGAGTAAACAAATCTGTTGGCTTGCGGTTGGTTGGTTTTTTTTTTCATTTGTTTGTTTGGCTTTTGTGCTTTCAAAAATTTTGTTTGTTGTTTTTTCCAGTGTTTTTGGATTGTTGGTTTTGAGGGAATTGTCTCAAGTATATAAAACACACCTTAGAACTCTGCTGAGACAAAGCTCCACTGAAGTGAGGACAGGATTTCCTGCAGTGACAGGCCAAGGGGCAGTGGCTGAAATGAGCCAGGAGGGGATGGAGACGAGAACTGAGGCAGAAGTTGTTTCCCAGCAGAGGGGTGGGCACTGGCACAGGGTGCCCAGGGAGGTGGTGGAGGCCCCATCCCTGCAGACATCCCAGGTGGGGTTGAGGAGGCTCTGAGCACCCTGCTCTAGCTCAGATGTCCCTGCTCTCAGCAGGGTTGGGCTGGGTGAGCTCTGGAGCTCCCTAAACCCAGACACTGCTGGATTCTGTGACTGGAAGCTTCTGAGGAGGGGATGGAGCTCCAGAGCTGAGCTGAGTTAGGAGATGGAGAACCAACATACTCCATCACATGGCAGATCCCAAGAGTGCCTCTCTGGGAGCCTGACCTTTAAACACCTTAATTCCCCTAAACTTGCCATTTCCCCTCATTTTCCACTGTTTTTTCACCTGTGTGATCCCAGATTCCCAAAGCCCTGCAGGCCCCAGCTCTGAAAGCACAGCCACACACAGTCCCCTCCCAGCAGGTGTAGCTGGTGCCCAGCACACTGAAACAGGAACACATCCAGACACCTCCCCCCTTCATTGCTAGTCACCCCACCGCTTGGGATTCATTCTCAGCTTATTCTGTCAATTTCAATGGGATTTTGCTTTGTGCATCAATGCCTCAGGTGTTCCCACTCCAGTCGTCAGTTTAGTTTTTCTAATTGGCATGGTTTTGCTGAACCCTTTTAATTGAATTCCTTTCATTAACAGGGGGACTGATACTGATATATGGAAAGAAAAGGGCTTAAAGATATGAGCAAATATTCACACTTTTATCCAACCCAATATGGCTTCTCACATCTCAAAACAAATGCATTTTAATTCCTCCTGATTTATGTCTCCTCCAACCACTTCTTTGTCACAGTTGGATGCATTTAAGTAAACCAATTGGTATTTATAGAAGCCAATTTTCATTTAAATCCTTGAAAGACAGTTTAAATATTTCTACAGCACCCGGTGCACATTAACCACTACCAACACACTCCTGAAATGCAGCAGGCTTGCTACGGGTAATGCCACCAGATTTCATTTTAATGGTATTCTTGCTTCTCTCTTCTTCCCAGTAATTTAGGCAGATCAAAATCTGTAAGCAGGACAGCTTGGCTTGAGGTTTATATTCTAACTTCAGCCCCCATATGTGTATGTTCCCATACACTCCATCGTGTTCTCACCAAGCTGGTTCCTTCCTTTCCATGATGCTACCGGACCCTGCTGAGCCAGGAATGTGTGGGACAGAGCCCAGGGGCAGTGACACAGCCCCAGGATGATCCCAGTGCAGGCAGCACTGCACTCAGGACACTTCTACCTGGGCATGTGTGGCTTTTGGACCAGCCTGGCTGCCTCTCTGCAGGTGGAGGAGAACCCCGAGCAGTGTGACAGGATCTGTGAGGATCCCTTCCTTAACCTGCACATTGTTTTGTTTCAGCCTCCTCTGGACTTAAAGATTCACTCAGGGATGTAAAGCCAGGCAGTTGCCAGCTCTCCCAGCCTGCTGCCAGGCTGGCTCACCCACAGCCACTGGGGATGTTCTGACTCCTCAGGCACTGGATGGACTTTGCTGAGGTGACGTGAGGATTCTATCAGTCCCTGGTGAGAAACAGCCAAGGAATGCCACAGGCTTCCCCAGTATTGTTATTATTGCCACCTCCTAGTGGAAAACATCTGGTACCAAGGCACTGAGCACCTTGTCCTAGGTGTGTGTGGCTGCTGGCAGCCCAAAATGCACAGCACTGGTGCAGAGCACCAGCAGGATGCTCCAGGCAGATGAACTGGATTGTGCTCATTGTAGACAGGAAAAGGAGAGCACATCAAACTCAGGGGAAGGCTCAGCTTATACAAAAAGAGAATGCTCAAAATATCCCCCACAAAGAGATTCCTTCCAACACCAAATCCCTCACAGCTTGTAAAGCCTCCAAAGCACTGTGGCCTGCCTGCAGCCCGTGGTCAGCAGGTGAAGCTGGGCTGGAGGATCGTGGACCCCACAGCCACAAACCTGCTCCCCTGACCTCACCAGGGCTGAGGCCAAACCTGCCACCTCACCACCAACCCTGTCCTGCACTTCCATAAACACACCCCATTTCCATGTTTATGTGTCTTAATGAGATACTTCACTAAAATGGCAAGTTAATGATTTATTAGCTTCAATAATTCACTTTACCATTGAATGAACATGCCAGCCGTGTTGCACACTCTGTAAGGGAAGCAAATCCCTTTCAAGTGGCTCGCTAATCTAATTAGCATGTTCCTTCTCCTGCTGCTGCTGTGACAGTCACTGTCTGTGCCCGGACCCCTGGCTCCACCAGCAGAGGTTCAGCTGGGGTGTGAGCAAGGGAAGGTGTTTGGAGAGCTGCTCTGCAGCACAGGAAAAGCAGCTTAAACATGGGGTTCACACTTAGTAAGAAAAACCCCAACATCTCAGAAAGTTTTGTACTTTTCTGTAGGCCAGAAAAATGTTCAATTAAAACTGCTGGTTGGATAGAACTGAATTAACAATCTGACTTTAATAACAGTCTGCACCAAAGCTGTAATAAACTAAAGCTCAGGGCCCTGCACTCACCTTCCTAATTCTCCTTACATCTAAAAATTGGATGCAGGTAGATGCTGGATCCTTTCTGAAAGCCACGTGAATTAGTGGGGTTTGCCTTTGACACTTTAAGCACACATTGAAAATCTTGTCTAATCACCACGTGGCATTTCAAACCTCTTTGGTGAAGGCAACAAAAAATATTGCAGAGTTACTGATTCGTAATTTACATTTTAGTAGCATCTAGGGGCCTTGCAAAGACTGCAGCCAGCTGAGCTAAGAACTGTGTGTGTGTGTATATATATATGCCAGAAGATCATCTACAGAGCTTACAGTTTAAATATTTAGGGCACTCAGAATTAATATTTCTGTTTTATATATGGGAAACTGAAAGGAGGGATGACATAGACCTCAGGGAATTTTTCAGCTCTCCTGATGCCCAGAGCAGTAATTTAACTCTGGCCATCCTTCATCTGCCTTTAATAAAAGATTTGTGCTGCACACCGTGTGCATGATGTGTTGCAACTTTCTGTGGTATGGTTATTGCCATTCCCTAAGCCTTCCGAGCACAAAGACCCATAAAATGCACATAAAATCAAGTCCTTACACAGAATAATTGATAGTCCTCCAGTAAGGAAACAAAGGCTCACAAACTCGGATGGAAAAAGCAGCTCCTGCTCACACCTCAGTGGCACTGCTTGTCCTCTGAAGCTCTCCTGGGTGCAGCAGCCATCCCTGTGTCACCTGCCACGACTGCAACTGGGAGCAGACACAGGGCTGTGGGTGCCAGGGGTGCCAGCCTGGCAACCTCCACCCGGCTTCAGAAGGGGCTTGGGCTGCCAAGGCACCCAGGGCACGGGGGGTGACTTCCGTGCCAGGAGAACACCAGCCAGGGCAAACAGCAGGGTGGAGATGCTGCAGTGCCCAGGTGCATGGAAGCAGGGTGGTGGAGGGGCAGCAATCACACTGGCAGCACCTCAGGCATCACCACTGCGAGGTTAATGGGACATCTGATTTTCAAAAGGTGGAAGGTTGAAATACTAGCATGTGGAGCAGGAAACCTGCCGTGGAGACCCAGCAATGTCTGAGTAAAGGAAAGGAAACACAGGCATCAGAGGCTGAGAGGTGGCTGGACAGGCTGGCAACACAGACAGATGTGCTCAAAGAAACACCCCCAGAAGGTGCTGGATGTGGTGGAGGCAATGCCAAGGTTCTGGATGCAGACAGCACAGCCACAACCCCAATTACACCAATGATGTGACCAGTCCAACACCAGTCCCTGCGGTGGCTCTGGGTCTCTGCTTCCAGGGGCACACTAAGGCAGGGAAGTGGAGGAAGGTTTGTATGAGGATGAGGAGGAAAGGATCTAAGCAGCCATGTGTGTTGAGGGCATGCAGCCCCCAAATTCCCTCCCTCGTCCCCTGGCTGAGGGGTACTGCAGAGCATCCTTCTGGGATGGGAACTGCTCCAGCTGCCAGGGGGAACCAGGCAACAAAAAAAGGAGGAAGCTATAAAAGTTTTTAAAGGATTTTGAGCTCCCTGGGGAAATGAATCTGCTCCTTATTTAGCACTAAATACCTCTTCTGGAACTCAGCTCCCCACACCTTCCAATTAGGAAGGCACCTGCTTTGTTCCAGCTGTATCCTCCAAGAGACTTTCCCAGGCAACTCCATAAATGAGGCTGACTTGATAAAAACACCCCTTGCTGAAGGACCTGGCTAGTGGCAGGTGACTTATGATCTTGCACAGCTCTGGGAGTTCAATCTGTCCCACTGAAGTCCAAGGGAATTCTGCTGTTTGCCTTCCAAAGGATCAGGTTTTCATTCCAAATGATGGAAAGTGCTCCTAGTGGCAGTCAGCACTGAGTAATAGCAGGATTTATACACCCAGCATCAAAATGGGAATCTTCCCAGTGCATTTCCCACCAGTCCAGAACTCAGAGCACAATCCTTACCCACAAGCAGTGTCTGTAATTGTGTGAAATAACTTCCAGATGTAGTGCTGATGAGAGGCACGACCAGGAAAATCTGATTTCTTCCTAGATTCTGGCTGGCACTCACTGTCATTTTTAAGCTTTCACGCCCCAAGACAACTACACTTGCAGGGAGATGTATGCAGCACACTCCTGCCTGGAAGCAAAGGATCTGAAAATCCAGGAGGCAGAAGCTGCAACAAGTAATAGAAGAACTCCTCTCACTTGTTACTGCAGGGCTCCTATGCTGCGAGGATAAATAATCCAACTGCTGGCATAAAACATGTATATCTCACATATAATTTTTAAATGCAGGGAGCATTTCTCTAGGGCTTTTCTCTGGCTGCAGCAGCATTGGCAAATGTGCCAAGTGCTCTGCCACTGATTTAGTGGGCTGGAAGCTGCACTCCATCATTGTACCTTACCTGTCATTGCCATCAGGTTTTTGCTGTCCCTTGGCACCCTGCTTACAGCAGAAAATTATTCACTGGCTTGTATGGTACACAAAAACCACACTATTTTTAGCCACCTGCATCTATCACAGCAAGTTTACATCAGGACTTGAGGGATGTAGGAAGGAGGAGGGAAAAGAGCTGCAAGGAGGGTTTGCTTCTCACCCTTGCAGCCCCAGCTGGTGGCCCAGGTGAGCACAGGCAGTGACACAGAGGCTGCTCCTTGGGCTGTCACTCCAGCCTTGTCTTTTCCTGGAGAGCAGAGGGCTGGCTGATGCTGCACAGGGGGATGGATGCAGTTCCTCTCGTGTCTCAGCCCAGTGGGGTTCTGCAGACACACTCATGGCCCAGATTTCTCACCAGGACTCAGCAGCAGTGTGAAAGGACAAGGAAAGGGAGTCTGTCGTTGGCAGCTGGAAGTCTCTGCCACAGACATTTCACTGTTCAGGCTCTCACTGTCTGACAGGGAAGGGATGAATTTGCCCTGAGCTGAGAAGTGCATGCAAGGCCCTTTCTAACAGCACTGTGCAAACAGCAAGTGATGCCCTCTCTGGAACAGCTGGCAACTGATTTCTCACCCACTGCCCTCTGCCTCCCCAGCCTGGCAGAGGTGGCAGCACCCACCCAGTGCCCTACAGCTGCAGAAAGCTCTGACAGTCACCAGGGGTGAGCACAGCAAGGGCTGACAGTGGCCACCCTCACACTCACAGCCAGGATAAATATCTAATCCCGTGCATTCAAGACACCCTCAGTTCCAGAGCTTTAGATCCACAAGAGCCACCAGATCATCAACCCAGCAGACAATCCACTTTCCAGATGTCAAAAACAATTCTGTTTCTGTTGCTTTATGCTTTTACGCTACAGGGCTAAGCTGTGCAAATATTCACCTCTCATTTTCACAGTTAATTACTATTATTTCTGTTGGGGAAAGCGTGCAGTGCTCTGCAAACCCAACACATCAGCACGCTCACTTTGCAAGGCACTGCAGAGGGCACGCTGGCATCTCCCTGTATCACTGTGTATTCTTTTTTTCAAAGGGTTGAAAATTTATTCCACAGACCTGACATTACACTTAGTAAAACATAATATAACTGACTGCTACAGGACTGGGAAGTGTAGACGTAAATCACAGCCCAGCCTTATCTTTCTAGTAGCAACATCAAATCTGTTAACAATTGAGAAGCCATTAAAATGCTAATGAGTGTGAAGGATGATCTATGTTTCACACTCCAACTTCTATTTTTACAAAGGCAAAACACACACACGAAAATCCCAACAGTTCTCTCCTGCTGAAAGGAATATGAAAGACTATTTGGCTTTGGAAATGATGACATTGTTGTTAGTCCTGTCTGCAAGATAAATTGGTACATTACTGCCAGCACGACTGCAAAAAGCTTTGGGGCCCAAGTTACACTGCAAAAAGTCTTCACTAATTCCCTTTAATTAGCTTTCTCATACCAAACGAGCAGAAAGAGCAGCAAATCTGAGTGGCCCAGCAGAGAGATGCAACCTTCAGAGAGATGCCATTCACTCCACCTCCTGCAAAGCAAAGCTCCTGATGAGTGTCCTGAGTGAAAACCTCTCCAAGGAAGCCCCGTGGAACTCCCTGCTTGTGAGAATGCCACACTGCAGCCTGCCTGCCCGCCCCAGCTGGGCTCTTGAGATGGGGAAGATCCTCAAGGCTAGGAGAATTCCCCTAGAAGAGACACCCATGCCCTCCCAGTCCTCTCCAAGGCCCCGGAGTCTAGAAAAGCTCCAGCCTGGACCCCCCTTCCACCAGGGGTGAGGGGAGCAGGTTCCAGTCACAGCTCTGCTCCTTACTGCTGCCTCATGGTGTTCACTGCAGCACCCTGCTTCTTCTGAAGCATAACTGAATGAGAGAAACCACCACACAGCCTCCACAAAGAGAAATGGGTGGCTGGAGCCTTGCCTCTTGGATTGCCTTTAACACACCAGACTGACAAACCTTTGATAGCTTTTTTTCCCCCTTCTTCATAGGCAAGCCAGCCCTTTAATCTACACAGGGGGTCCCTGGTGATCAGCACTTTGCTCTGGGGGACAGGAATGGCACCTGTTATCCTGCCACCAGCTCAGCCCTGGGGAGGGCAGCCAGGCACCCATCCCCTTTGCCTCTCTGTGGAGTCTGGGGGCTCCAGCTCATGGGAACCCCCTTGCAGAGCCACTCCAGCAGCATGCAGACTGGGCTCTGGGGCTGCTCTGGCCCACAGAGCTCTGCTGTAGCTCCAGGGCCTCATCTCTGTGTCCTTTACTGGTGTAAAGATGATGGCAGATCAGTTCTGTCCCTAGCTACACAAGCCTTGTGCTTTTCCAGCAGCAAACAGACAGGCTGCTGAGTAATTTCAGCAGCATTTCATTTGTTAGGAAGTATTTGTATCATAGATGTACTGATACAAATCCAAAGCTAGACACTTCACACAAAACACAGCAGATTTTAGCTGGAGAACATGACTGTCACCTGTCCCAGTGGCCCTGACAAGCAAGGAAAAATCTGATCAGTAGGTGCCAAAAATACCACTTACTATCAGTCAAGTGTAAGTATAAATAGGAAAATGTTTCCCCTTTCCCCACTTCTGTAAAGACAGCAGAATTCAGGCTGCCAGGCACAGCACCAGCAGCTTGGAGCAGAGGTTGTGCTGCAGGCAGTGTGATGCTCTGACACCACAGAGCACTTTGGATGCTGTGCTTTCAGCTCGCTCAGAGCCCCCCTGGATTAGGGACTTTGTTTTAAGAACAGATAATCTCTTGGTAAATATTTGCCCCGTGCCAGTTTGCTTTGCTGCAGAACTGCCTCCACAGTTGACGGGGCCGAGCACAAAACTGACTCCTTGGTGCTTCTGGATGCTGCTAAAATGATACAACTAATGATGCTTGTACTCAGAATTAATTACAGGGGCAGCCAGGCTGGCAGGACTTTAGGGAGCTGCAGGATTCCCTAGGTTGGGAGCTCTCTGGTGAATCTGAAGACACGTGTGTCTCCACTGTGGGAGTGAGCAGCTGCAGACTGTGCACGTGGAACACACTGCACAGCCAGGCACTGAGAGGAGCAGAAAAATCCCCTTTCACAGCCACAGAATGGTTGGAAGGGACCCTCAAAGCCCCAGTCCAACCTGCTGCCACGGGCACAGCTCTCTGGTTCTGCAGTGTCCAGCTCATGAAAACATCCTACCATAGCAAAGGAGCATCAACTTACACAGGGAAAATGATGGTGAGTAGCACCAGACACAGAAAAGTGATTTTAAAGTATTTTTTTAGTTAAGAGATCACAATGGATTGTGTGCCCATGAATTTAACTCGATTGCTTCAGCTGGTTTCAGCTCTTAGAGTATCAGTCCCTTTTATTCCCTGTATTGTCTCCATCTTTTGCTTCTTACAGTAGAGGTAGGTGCCTGACACGTATAAAGCTGAGTGATTTATTGACTTACAGGGTTTTTTTTCAGCTATGATGCCTCCTCTGAGGCTACTCAGACTCTTCAAGTGTCATTTATAAGGGAAGCTGCTATGTTTGCATTGGACAAGCTTTTTGCTTCTTTCACTTTAGTCAGCACTGACATTATGAGCCTGTAAAAAAACTCCAGCTGGTAACATATTTGACATATTAAGTGCTTCCAGGGTTTTGGAGAAGGCAGCGAGTTACACTAGAATGAAGAATTAGAAAAGGTGCCACATAAATACTAGTGGATAAATAAAGGTGAGATCCATCACTATGGTTTCTCCAGCATCACCCCTGACGAGGCAGCAGTGGTTTGGACATCTCCTAACCCTACAGCTACCAGCAGAGTGAGAAGAAAAGAGTGATTTCAGCTCTGAAGGTACAGTTTTGAAGTTTTTCTCCATCTCTAGTTGAATTAACCCCTAATTTCACCACACAGTTGTGTGAAACTCTGCTGTGCTGCTGTCTTGGCAGCTCCATCACTTCATCTCGCCCTGCAGACGTGGGATTTCTGGTGAACACCCAGTTCCTCCTCTCCACATGGGGAATTCTGTTCCAAGGTTTCTGTAGGGCTGAAATGTCTATCAGGAGAGCAGATGCTCCTGGACAGGAGCTCATAAAACAACACAGGGAATTTTTCCCACCAGGACAGCATGGGGAAATCCATCCCCTGCACTTGGTGTGGCTGCAATGGCAGGGCTGCCTTGACTTGGAGGACTCTGGCTGAATTCTGTGCTGAGGATGTGTCAAGGACACTGTGCAGCCCTCTCATTTCTCCTCTGAGTGACAAGGTGAGGCACAGCAATGCCTCCAGCAGCTCCCAGCTCCTCTCCTGGGAGACAGATTGCTGAGCTTCTGTTTGGCTCCAGAGATGTTCCCGTGCCAGTCACCGGGCCAGGGGATGACAAATTACCTCTCTGCCAGTGCAGGAGCTGGGACACTTCTCCACAGCCTCCACCAGATGGGCCTAATTAAACTATTAGCCAATGAGGGAGGGCTGATGGCTCCATTAGGAATCCTCCTGTGCTTAAATAAACAGCTCTAAATAAATAGTTTTCTCAATTAAAGTGTTGTTCACGTCCTTTTCTGGGATATTCATTAGCTGAGTGTCTCCTTTGTCTCCTTTTTTCTGCTGGCAAGGGCCCTTCTTCACGTCCTGCAGCAGGCTCCCAAGGCTCTGATTTATGGCACTTAATTTCCCTTAGGACATGCCCTTTCACCCTGGCTGGAGGGCTTCCTACCCCATGGGCTGGACCTGTCAGGGCTGGTGTCCCACAGCCTGCACCACCTCCAGACCTCCTCGTGCTCCCAGACAGCACATTCTCATCTCTTTTTTTGGAATTATTGCCTAACACTTAACTTCTCCAACCTTCCTAACTATCCTCAGGGTCCACCTTTATCACTTTACCTCTCCACTTTCTCCCAAGATGAACTTCTTGGTTCAGTTGTGACCTGTCTGTATCTTACCCAGCAATCTGTTCATCCACCACAAGGATTTCAGCTTTTTGCTGAGGAAAACCCAGTTGGTACTTGAGATTTTAAACAACTTCCCTTCTCTTCTCCCTTCCCAAGAATCTCCCTGTAAAGAGCTCCTCCTCCTTTCTCAAGTTCTCCTTGACTTTTAGTTTCCCAAGGACATCTTCAGAACTTTCTCTCTCCCCTGCCCAGCCAAGGAAAGGAAGATGAGCTCTGCAGTGCATGCCAGCCATGATTAAATACTTTAAAAATACTGAAATACTTTTTAAAAGTTTAATATTAAATATTTTTTTTCTGACTCAGAGAAGAATTCTTACTTTGGGGGTGAGTGTTGGTCCCCCAGAGAAAAAATAATAACTTCAGCCATTAATAGCAGTGTTTGACTCACTGAAATGAGCAACCAGGATCTGCCACCACCCAGCAGAAGATGGATTCTTCACATACCTCATGGCAAACATGATATTATCCATGGAACTAATTACAACTCCCTAAGCTCAAAAATAGTGAGATGTTAGCACCACAGCTTCACATATTTAATTATAACTCATTTGCTATCAACTCTCCATTGCTCTGATACAGCCATTTTAAGATACTCCTAATTGCTCCAGAAAGGAACTGGTGTTTAAATTTAAGTTATAAAGACCCAACATTGTGGCTGAAATAGAGAATGAATTCTGTGTGGGAAAACAGGGTATTTCAGGGGCAGATGCTGTGACAATCTGCACCAGCAAGGGAGCTGCTCCCTGGTGAAATGCACTTGTGACACACCCCCAAAGGAAAGGTGTCTGTGTAAGGAAGGAGAGCCCCGTGTGCTTTAGGCAGAGCTTGCTCACTCAAAATCAAATCCATTTACATTTAGAAGCTACTCTCGTTTCCCTTACAAAGTGATGTGATTCAGTATCCTAATTCACAGAACTGACCTAAAAACACTTCATTCCTGCTCCTCCCAACTGCAGCCAAGCAGGAACGTGCTCTCCCAGCCTGCTCCACCAATTTATCTTCACCTTGGCAGGCAACTTGTTATCAGTTCATAGAATCCTACAATCATTTAGGTTGGAAAAGACCTTTAAAATCACCGAGTCCAAACATTAACCCAGCACTGCCAAGTCCACCACTAAACCATGTTGCTCAGCACCCCGTCCACAGCCTGGCACCAGCCTCTTGCCCTTCTCCAGACGTGTGCCAGCACCTCCATGTCTCTCTTGGATGGAGGGGCACAAAACTGAATGCAGGATCTGAGGTGTGGCCCCACCAGTGCTGAGTGCAGGGTGACAACCCCTGCCCATGTCCTGCTGGCCCCAGCATCCCTGAGCCAGCCTAGGATGCCCTTGGCCTCCTTGTCCCCCTGGCACACCCTGGCTCATGCCCAGCCTGGTGCCCACCAGCACCCCCAGGGCCTTTCCCAGCCACTGCTCCCCAGCCTGGAGCTGCAGGGGGCTGCTCAGACCCAAGGGCAGGGTCCAGCCCTTGGCTTTGTTAAACCTCATCCCACTGAGCTCAGCCCAGAGCCCTCTGCAGAGCCTCCTGCCCTCCAGCAGATCACTCTTGCACTACTTGGTGTGTCTGCACACTCACTGGGGGTGCACTGACCTCATCCAGAGTACCCAGAGCAGGGAACACCAGTTCTAGCTGGCTGCCAGAACCTTCCCCAGCACCAAGGTGGGGCTGACAGCCCTGCAACTGCTCCTTCCAGCCCTTCCTGGAGATGGGGGTCTCATCTGCAAGCTTCCAGGGCATGGGGACCTCCCTGGAGAGCCCGAGTGCTGACAAATGAGGGGAAGGAGCTTAGTGAGCACTTCTGCCAGCTCTCCTAATAGCCTCAGTTATCTCTTTCCATCCCAAGCTCCTCTCTGGTGCTGAGCACTCTACCCCCTTGCTGCAGGTCCACCCAGCCAGGGCTGGCAAAGGCATTCGGTGGGAATCCAGAGCCAACTCAGCCAGAGAGAAGCATTTTCTGCCCCTGAGAGGAGGGTCAGGCTGCTGCAGAGAGCCAGGCAGCTCCCCCCTCCTGCAGCACAGAACACAGCTGCTTGGAAACACCTTTCAGTGATTCCAAGATTCTTCCTAGTGACATCTTTCCTTTGTTCAAGCCAAGGAACTGGGGTTGTCTCCAGGGCTAAGGCAGTGTGGTGTCTGGGGCTGGGTGCTTGGTGGTTTTCTCAGCCCTTAAAGCACCAAAACCTCCCAGGGCTGAGGTTAGCCCAGGCCATGGCCGTGTGGGGCACGCCGTGTGTTACAGCATCACTGAGCTAACAGGGCCACATCCCTGCAACTTCAGCTGGTGCTGGAGGGTCTGATGAAGCCCCCCTTCTCTGCCTGCAGTGCCACAGTGCTGGCCAAGTGGGGAGGAGGGTTCCTCTGAGATGGATTTTTTTCAGCCACCGTGGTTCTGTTCAATTGAGTTCACTCAAGTAGTGGTTAACACAAACGCTGTGGAGAGTGTGACATGTCAAATTAGCAGCTTTGCAAATCTCCTGTTAATTGTCAGCCTAATTAAAAAATTGCTAATTATAATGTTTATAACTTCAAATAACTGCTCAGCTATAAAGCACTGGCTGTCAGGTGTAAACAGGGGGACTGAGGAAAAAAAAATCAATCGACATCTGTTAATTTATCAGAGGCAGTGCAGTAAATTGAAAAATGGATTGCCTAATGCACTGTAAATCTGCATTACCAGAAAAGACCAATTCATTCCAACACCTGCTTAATAAATGGTAATAGCCATCTTTAGTGGCTAGCCCCAGGGCTGCTTCTGCCAATCAGACTTGGAATCCTCACCAGCATCAGACAAGAAATTGATTGCCCTGTGTTAAAATGTATATAATATCTCCTCCCTTCTTTATGGTGATAAAAATGAATAGTCTTCACAGATAATTTCTGTATAAAAACCTGGATTTTCTCATGCCATAAAGAGCAGAACTGTCTCATCCTTCTGAGGTTGCTCTGGTTTAGAGAGATTTAAATGCATCGATGAACTAGAAAAAGTGTTATGTGCCAAGTCCAGCCATTCCCATCTATTGACTTTTGTCCTTTAAATGAGAGCTACCGAGCTGAAAACCAGCTCTTTACACTTGTATTTTTCCTTAAATATTTATTTTGACCAGTCAGATGATGATGTTCTGTACCTTGCAGGCCAGTGAATATCACAAACAGCAGCATTTCCAAGCTGCCATCTCCCACAATCCCATTGTCTTTTATTTATACCCCATACCATCCAATTCCAAGCACTGCAGAGTTTTCAGACAGTGGCTGCTTATTCCTCAAAGGGTGCAGAACAAGTTGTATTTTGGGAGGCTTGGATTTTCCCAGGGAGCTGCAGGCTGCTGCCAACAGCCCCCAACTCCCAGCTTTGGGGCAAGAGGGTGTTGAGGGGCTGAAAAAGCTGCTTCCCTGCCCACCCAAGCATGAGGGCTCAGGCAGCTCCTGTTCTGGAGGAGAAAATTCATTGCCAGGATCCATACACGTTTCTGAGCTGCAGAGCTCTCAGCCTATTATCAAGTTGCTGTTAAGTTAATATTTAAGACTGTTTCTAAATTGCTGGTTGTGATGGAAGGGTCAAGTGTAGCTGAAGATGAGCTCTGCCCGTTGTGATCATGCTTTGCACTTCCATTCCCAACTCTTATTCCCACTCTGCCACGAGATTAAAACGTGTTTTTATTTCCCATTAAGGACTAGAACGCATCTTTTACTCTGTTCTAACACGGCTTCAAATGAAAGCTTCAGACAGGATTAGGACCAGTACAAAGATTAAAAAACCAGGCTAGTCCTTTGACTACTGGGGAAATCAGGGCTGACTCAGGGGCAAAAGGAACACAAATGATTCATAACCAAACTCGGAGTCTAAGACAGAAATGAGTGCAAAAATGAAGTGTAATTAAAAAATTAAATGAGTGTAAATTAAGCCCTAAATCTATAGATCAGATTATGCTGTCCATCTCAAAATGGAGCATACTGTTATCTGGTAATACTCTCATTATGGTTTCCTCAAATAAAGACTCCTGCTCATTAAATAAAATTAATAATATTTTTTTTTCAGCCTGTTATTGACTTTGTTTTGCTTTTGTTAATCATCTCTAAGTAAAGCTGTTTTGGAGGGTTTTGCTTTTTAGCACGGATGGGTTTCATATTAAATATGACTTTTTACAGCCCCACCTGCCCTCAAAACTCCTTTTGCAGCCTAGCAGATTTTCACTCCCATTGCCACCTTCTCTTCACCCAGATTAAAACATGATGCTTTTCCTACTGCATACCAAGGCTGGGCTTTGGCACAGCCCAGTGCAGACGTTTTAAGGCAAAGCCATTAAAATTAATGTACCCCCATCTGCTGTACCCAAGCCAGCCAGGAGCAAGGCCTTTGATGAATTCAGTCTGCCTTGCACACCGTACGAATTCAAATAGTTAAAAATCTTGTGACCTTTATGCCCAATATTGTGCATTAATTTTCCAGAGGACAGAAGTGCAGTTTATCTATTTTCTGCAGTTATTTATTTATTTATATTATTTAGAGAGATATATATATATAATTTATATATTTATTCTGCTGCTTTAACTCAGATACTGTGTTGTTTTCACCACTTTTGGAGTTGGTAATCATGATTTTTGAAACCTTGGCTAATTTAGGAAAGAAAATAAATAATAGTCCACAAATAAAGCCTCAGAAAGGCAAGAAACTCAGCTTTCAGTGGGACCTTAGGGGATAACTCACCATGATATTTTCAATTCATTTTCACTTGAAGGAGAATAAAGCTTGGGAAAAATTCTATGCCAAGAAAAAGTAGACAGTATTTTACTGGAAAAATTCAAACTGTTTCTTCCTGGGGTGTAGTTTTATATAAAACAAGGGCTAGAAGAGCCCAAGATGGACAACTACACAATACGAGTCAACAAAACAAAAAGGCAATTAAAGATGAAAAATGTGAAGGAAAGAGATCACATTTAGATTTACAACTGGTAAGACCAGTGCATCTCCCCTGACTGATCAGTATCTGGGAGAATATATGCGATCCTTCATAGCTGGATCCCCCAATTTTCCTCTCCCTTGGCTTTTTGATTTATTTATTTCACCATTGTCACCATAACTCTTGCAGAGGTAGCAGCAGCTTCTGTGGCATGGTGCTATCAGAGCAGCCTTTTCTCCACGTGCCAAGACCCTCTGTAGGATCTATTAGTTTAATACACATCATAAATCTCCTCTCACAGGGTACACACTGCCCGGGCATCCTCCTCTCTACACACACAGGTATGTTGCTGTGTGGCTCTGTGCTACACACCTACATACACAAATACACTGAATTTCACCACCATCATTTACGTTGCTACTCTAATGTAAACTCTCAATGCAAAGAGCATATTTATCCTTAACTGGGTGGGTTTTTTCCCCTTCTTGATGTTAAAGGAGCACAGAATACATCAGTTAGGGACGTTATCCTGTTAGTCACCACGTTTGGATAATTCATTTGCAATATCCAATTATCCACTGTGCTAATACCACACATCTGTGTGCAAACCCTGCCAACCAGGCCACATTCACATCCAAAAGCACACTGGGCCTGTAGTTCTGCACAACAAAACCCCATCCTTTCCACCCAGTGTTCTCAGCCACTTGCTCTTTCTGCAGGGGGGAGTAGAAACATCCCAAAGTCTGCCTTATTCACTGGAAGCAGAAAATAAAGCCTCCAGCAATTATTTTTTTGCCAATTTCCTGAATGCCCTGCATTGCAGAGCAGAATGAGGGATTTTGTTATGCATCCTTCACCTGCCTGCAGCCTGAAGGTCAGAACTTTACACCACCAACGACACTGAGCTCTGTACATCTTCATTCAGAGGCCAAAATACTGCCCAGGAACGTACTGGAAAAATATCCTGCACATGGGGGAAATAAAATCATCCTGTTGCTGGTCTGTAAGTGATGGAAGCAGCAGTTTCTTTGTGAAGAAGAGTAAAAATGAGATGAGCCACTGAAAAATCTCACCTAACTGAAGTCACACTTCCTAACCCCCTCAAGCAGATGTTTGCACATCTGTTTCCCTGAAAAAGGGCTCTCAAGCCCCTCTGAAGAAGCCCAATGACTTCAGTACATTCACCAAAATTACCTCTCCTCCTGAATGCCACCTTAGCACAAAGTGTCCACACACACACCCTGCTGGCAGAGGCTGCTGAGGTGAGGAAAAGCAAAGGGCAAAATTCTTTGTCCAATCAGCCCGTGGTTAACCCCAGTGTAGCCAAGAGGGTTTCTCCAGCCCATAAATGTTCCCACAGACACCAAACACACAAAATATTTTCTGTTCTGAAGTCCACACACATTGTTTTGACCCAAGAGCAGAACACACTCTACACCATGGCAAATGCAGAATAAAAACTAACAACTGGAGGATGAGTATCGTGTTCTTGTGCCTCCCAAGGAAACTCACACACGAGGCATGATTCTCAGACACGAACTCATCTCAGCCTCCCTCTCAGGTGAAAAAAGAGAGTCACCTGAGCTCAGCCTCTGTGCACCTAACCAAAAGTGCTGTGAACTGCAGCTGTGGGAAGCAGACTGGGTTTGAGATGCAGGGAGAACCAGGCAGCTCTGAATTCTGCTGGGCTTAAGCACCTTAGAACTGGATGGATCACAGGAGAATCCTTCCCATCAGACACCAGTGTGCTCTGACAGTCGTGAGAAACAGCAGCTCCATCACACCCCTGCTCCAGCTCAGGGTGAATAATCCTGTGGGACACTGAGACAAGGCATCATTTAAAGGGGGTTACTGCTTAAATACCATCACAGACCCACCCAAATGCAAGCTCCAGGCGCAAACTGCCACGCTGGTTATTTCACCCAGAGGAAGCAAAGCACTGACACCAGGGGCTGGAAAGATGTTATTATGCAAAAGGTCAAAGTTTCCCTTGGATTATGGCTACTCTGTGAGTCATTGACTTTTATAGACTGAGGTGTTTAGAAAAAAAAAAAGTCTCGTGAAATTTATGGCAGCATAATGTTCTGGTTATAGTCTGCAACCTTATTTTAAAAGAAAATATAGCTCGTTAAGTATAATATTCAGACTGTACCCTATATTATTGTTTTTCATTTAAATGGTTCTATAAATGTGCACTGGGCTTTAGAGTCTGGTTTGAAAAATCGCCATGAAAAATTCACACCTTAAGGACTCGCTCCTTGAAATCCCCACTCCAGCCACTAGCCCAGCAAGTCTGCCTGACTTCCAGGATAAGGACTTCAGGGCTCCCATCCTGTCTGCAGGAGCTGCTGAGGGCAGCACAGAGTGCTGAGGAAAAGGACAGCTCTTTAGTCTTGACTTTTCATTGCTTAGCCTTAGAATCTGTCAGCCCCCAGCATCCTGCCTTCCAGGAGCTTTCCCAGCTTTGCTCTCCTAACCCCCCTCTCCTGGCTGGGTTGTTTCTCATGGATCATGCTCTGTCTCAGGGTCTTCACTCCATTTGCTTCACAGCATTTTCTTTAGATCCTCTCATGCCTTTGCCTGGCTTGGGGGTTTGTTTTTTGTATTTCCTACATTTTTATTCAAAATCTCCTTCCATCTATACAACTCAGCTTCTCATTTTTTACAAGGAGAGTTGCACAAGAAATATTAGACTACAGCAAATATTTTCACCATACAGCATGTTAAAAAAAAATGTTTGTTTTATGACTAAAATGAAAACAATCAAGAAATAAAATAATGGAAGTTCTTTACTTGACACTGTATAGCAGCTTTCAACCCAAACTGGTTTTTGCATGCCTGAGGCTGAACCTCTCTCGTGCACTTCTGGGTAGTTTTAAGGCACTGTGAGTGTGCATCACTCAGCCACTATAGTGCAAATCACTTGGCAGGATTTTCACAACCACTTTTTTTTAGTGTTAAAGTTTAAAGCAGTTTAGGTAGATACGTGCAAATGAGCCTTGGCAGTTATTCTGAATAATTTAATGTACTGGGAATTAAATGATTTGCAATTGTGTGGTTACAGCTATAAGCAGAACACATTCTCCTCTCTTTCCTCTCCTTTTTTAAGGAGCAAAAATATATTGCTTAGGTAGTAGAAGCAAGAAAAGATAATTCAAACTAAATTATACTCTAAGAGAGTGAACATATAGATTACAGGTCTTTACTAGCAGAGCAGCTTTTCTTTCTTATTAATGTGCCACAGGTATCAAAGAGTTAAGGATGTCATTTTACACATTTTTCTCTATTGTTACTTCAGAAGCTCAATCAACAATTACACATTTGCATAATTCAATTAGGGGTTTAAAAAAAAAAAAAAAAGTCTGCTTGGCAAGACAATCACCTGCCCCTTGAAATGAAAACCTCGTGTGCCAAGCATCTCCAGTCTCCCCTGATGAACAGCAGCATATTCCAAATTGATGGAGTCTATTACAAGGCATCTGAGGAGCAGCCACTGTGCCAAATCTCCCCTGCTCCTCCTCCAGGGAATCCCTTCTCAGATGCTCTTTTCACATCCAGTAAACAACACTTTATGTCTTTTGCACAGATAGCAGATAATTACCATATGCTTAAAAACATGCTTGCTCCCTTCACTTCCCCACTGTAAACTTCCTTCATGGTGACAGCTAAGGAGCACCCAGGGAAGCAGACTCTGCCATTCAGCTCTCTAAGGCTCCGTGGTTTCAAAGGTCAGTGTCTGGTACAATAAAGTCAGGAGCAAGTGTAAGAGACTTTGCAAGCACTGATTTTCTGTGGAGAGGAGCTGGTGCAGGTGCCACAAACTGCACTGAGCACCAGGATGTCTGCCTGGGAACTGGAATTTTCCCCATGCAGCTACAAAGCGTGCTCAGGAATAACTCAGCAGGACAAGAGCTAAGATTTGGGAAGGGAAGGAGCTAAAATTGGCCTTTTTCTGGCTTCCCTTGATGTCTTCCTGCACCTAAAGCAGCAGACAAGCCCTGCATCACCAAGGGATAAGAAACCCAGATTGCCAGAGACCCGCGGCAGTCCCAGGGCAGCTCGGAGGCTGTGCTCCTGCAGAGCTGCTGTGCAGGGAGTTAATGATGACTCCTCCAAGGCTGAATGAGCTCTTTCAGCAGGACCCCTCTCCATTGTGGCTGCTTAATCCCTGTTCCACGCTGAAAGGCTGCTTGGCAAATGCTGCAGCACTGCTGACCTCTCCAAGATTAATTCTGTGTGACCTGGCTATTTACTTAGCAGCACAGCAGACAGAGGAGCCTGTGTGGGGGAGAAAACTTCAAGCACGTGGCACCCTTTGGGGATGACTTCTGTCACCCCTGTTCCACAGCTCCTGAACACAGACCCCTCGGGGAAAGGAGGGGCAAAGAGGATCCTGATTCCTCTTGGATTTTATGCCCTGAAGCTTCTATAAAGTACTTTTAATTTTCATCCCCAAGCTTCCTCTGAAATGTGACTCCACTGGGGCCCTTCACTGTCTCCATCCTATTTAAACTATGTATGTACACATCATTTACCTTAAAACGTTGGACTAGATGATCTTGGAGGTCCCTTCCAACCTGGTATTCCACTATTCTGTTTATCAACAACTTCATGGCTGAAACCCTCAAATGAGCACCTTCCTAAGGGCAGGACCTACCTCACTGGTGCTTTATGCAGAACACTGTTTAGCCCACTCAGTCATTTGAATAACATATTTCTTTGTAAGCAGAAGATGTATTGCACACTAAGTGAACTTGCACTGCCATTTATAGACTTCGAGAGGAAGAGATTTTTCTCCTGGAAACACAAAGCACACTGTTTGAACAGCATCAGAGAGCAATCTGGGCAGCTGGCTCCCATCTTATTTGTTTTATAGATAAGTCACCTTTCCAATGAGAAACGAACACCTGTGGTTTTATCTACACAGAACAAGCCAAACAAATAGCAGTGCAGCATTGCAGCTGACTGCTGCCTGATTTACTAGGAAATTATCTCCCTAATTTCTGATGATTATTATTTACATTGCAGTGTAATGCAGGAACCCTGCAATGATAGGCATTCACTAACACGAGCCAGCAGAGACTTGCCTCTGAGGTCTGGAGCAGCCAGGCCATGGCTGTGCCTCTCACAGGCTCACACAACCTGGAAACTCAAGCCTGGGGAAGCCTTTGCTTCTCCAGAGAGGGTGAGAAGGGTGGAGGGACATTAACTTCTCAATGCAGAACTATTTTGGTCTATATGCTAGCAGAAAACTGGACTAGAAAAATCTCACTCCAGAGAGAACTTATCTGGCCATCGACTACTTCCAAGAGGACGGATTTTATTCTTCATAGCATTTAATAAAGGGTCTCTTGATGGGATCTTCATCCTCCCTCTAGAAACCCACTGACCACAGCTCTGAGGTTCACTCTTGGTGGTGGGATTAAATAAAGATAGAAAAACATTCTGGCCCTGAGTCACCTGGTATCAGCAGGTTCCATGGGTGCTGGAGGTGTAACACAAACTGGAGGAGAATCACTCCAGCTGGCACAGTGCTATGTAATACTGTCTGGGTGCTTGATGGGCAACAGCAACAGAAAATATAAGGAAGAAAAGAGCTGAAAAAATTATCCCAGGCTGCTTCTATGTCATTAGATTTTGCTGTTTAGATACCTATTAAAATATTTCTTTTTAATGGATACTTGCTGCCTAGAGATGATACTTTAAATTATTAAGGCCTAACAGAGTTCTCTGAATAATTGATTTAAGGGTGTATTAGACACAGGCAGGCCCAAAAGATACAAACATATGAAAATTTCTATGAGGCCTCTGACAACAGTAAAATTAAATTAATAGTAAAATTGGATTGAGTTAATCAATTGAGAAAGTGACAGGAAGGTTGCAGAGAGCTGAAGTGAAGGAGTTGGGAAGCAATCAGATTCTGCAGTGCATGCACATTTGGGCAATCACAGCACTCATTTGGATGGAACTGAAGCAAGTTCAGTGCAGTTTGGGCGAGACCTTTCTTCCTTGGAAGGAGCAGAAGATGGGCTCACAGCACTGTGCCAACCCTTTCTTGCTTTCCCTGATTGCTAGCACTGTGAGAAGGACACAGGGCCTTCAGTTTTCCCCTCACTAGAGTGTGACCTACTGAAACAACTAATCTCTCCCACTTGCTGTTAATTATAAGTCTCCCAGTTGCCACTCCAGTACAAGAGAAATCCTTCCTCAGCATGCCACGGGGAATTGGTTTGACTTTGGCAAGTGTAAAGAACGGAATTGAGACAAGTCAGGCTCACAGAATGGGTGCAGGAAGGAAATCCATGTGCTTTTTTGTGTGAAGCTGAACAGGTTTTCACCCTTTACCAAGAGTTTTGAAAGCTTTCTGGTCTTTCAGGGAAGAGATGAAAGTGCAGCCTATGCCTTAACCAAAAGCTGGAAAGCAAACAAATAATCCAGGTTCCTTCTCTGTTCATTCATCCCTTTCCAAGGCCCTGCATGACAAATATTAATGCAACTTCTTCACTACAAAAATAATTGCAATAGTATTAAAAACCATAGAAGGCAAAGAAAAGTGCAATGTCACTTGTGTGTGCACATGTGCACAGGAGTATAAACACAGATGGGATGTGCTTAGGTCCATGGTGCTGTGCTAGGAACAGCAGACAGAATAACATCCTCCCTGCCTTTATTTCCCAGTTAACATTTCATTTTACACAAACATTCCAGAGACCTAGGGCTTTCTTTTCTGTTGCCCTACCCACTTTTTCTCATTTCTTTTCTGATACTCTATTCCAGTGATGCTTAATCAGCCATTAGGTTTTATTAGTAAAGCTAAACCCAATGACACTAATGTGAACAGAATAAAGCCACCCTGACCTACTTTCATTAAATGGAGAAAAGGCCTCATAGGTCTGTTCAGTTGCCCAATTTACCCTTCCACTTCAAATTACTGATATTTCCTTAGAATGATCTGCAGATACAGGTTATGCTTAACTCTGTTTGAGAGCAACACAAATGCAATGCACGGGGTGTTCTTATTCACCCCCTGTTCTAACTACCAGCAATTCAACAAATAGACAAAATTGATGGTTCCAAACATTGCAAAAGGGGAAAAAAAAGAATGGAGCAAGGTGGCAGAGCACCAGCCTGACACAATTAGATGCTACCTATGAAGCCAGGATGGCCCAAAGCATTTTTGACCCTGGGGTGTTTTCCTGCTCAGGGAATTTAGTGTGTTCAGTGCACAGCAGCATCCAGGAGGTCCCAAAGCAGGACCATGTCACCTTGGACATCACTGAGCAGCCTCTAAGGGGCTGATGGTGCAGAGACATTGCAAACAATGGTGAGCATACCCTGGCTGGCCCCTGGGCCCCTGCAGGTCCCACACTCACAACAGCAGAGCCAATTGCTTCTCCTGGATTTAAGAGAAAATCTAACAGCAAAGTGACAAAGATCTGTTGTGAAAAATCTGCCCTAAAAAAAAAAAATCCAGCTTGAAGCACCAAGAAAAATCACTCCTCACCACTTCCACCATGCTGAAAAAAAAGCCAGCATTCACAGATAATTATTTTTTAATAGTTGTGGCCTGAAAGCAGCAGCTCACATTCCCAATATTCTAGGGAGAGGGGAAGCAGAAACATATCAATCACTGCACAAAGAAGCTTGTCAAGCAGTGGGCATCTCTCTTTTGTAGCATTTTCTTCTCAGCAGCTGCCCACATCGCAGCGTATCAGGAGCTATCTCAGGTGTCCATCAGAATATTCTCCAGCATTCTCTGCACCCTTGGTGCCTGGGCTGCATTTATTTGTCAAGTGCTGGTTTGGGAGTGGGACTGCGTGGGGGAACAGGAAGAAATGTGTTTGGGGGTGATACTGCCCCATCTCTGCTGTCAGCCTGCAAATATTGACATCAGGCCTGCTGGCCTTCTGCATCTCTTAGGATTTTTTTGGGGTAATTAATTCAGTCTCCATAGTCCCCTCATTTTCATACTCTTCAAATGTCATTTCATCTCTTTTGATCTGCTTCCATTCCTTTTCTCCCTCCTCCCTCTTTGCCTTCATGCTCTTTCTGAATTTTGAAATGGATTTCATTGGTCGATGGGACACATTAGAATTGCTTTCAGAGGCTGGGCCTTGGAAACACAGGATAGCAGCTTCTTTAACCCCATTTCTCACCCAGCACCTGGATGATAAGGGTGATACACAGGGTGTGAGGCTGCGAAGCCACTAGTGAAGATGAGCTAATGGACCTTGGCCAGCCTTAATTAGAGTTTCCAAGCCAAGCCTTCTCCTCCTCTGGCCATGAGTGTGTCAGCCTATCAGTTTTATAACAGCTGTCAAGCTCCCCTGACTAGTTTATCTTCATCTTCCCCATTCTGTGTGTTGACACAGCACCAGAAGAGTTATTTCCCTGCAGGAAAGGGGTTCTTTGCTCTGCAAGCACCACAAAAAGTGCTGCAGGGCACCTGACCCCATCCCAGGGGTAGTGTGTGTGGCACAAACCACTGCACCCCTGTCCCTGCACTTGCAGGGTATGGCAGTCTGGCACTTAAAAGTGTCTATATATATACACATATATGTGTGTATATATATATGTGTATATATATATATATATATATGTGTATATATATATGTGTATATATATATATANGTGTGTGTGTGTATCCCACAAAACTAACAAAAAACAAACACACACACACAAACAAGCAACAAAATAAATCAAACCAACAAAACCACTAAATAAACTAAAACAAAACCCTAAAAAACAATCTACACCAAAAAAAAAAAACCCAAAACAAAAAACAACCAACCTAAGAAAATCAACTAAACACCAAAGCCCCCCAAAGCAATTGTCTGTGTGCTCTCTGGTGGAAAGCTTCCAGCCAACTGTGCAACCTCTACAGCAAAACTGCCTTCTTCATCACAAAGGCCTGTTTCAATCAAGATGGACTGATAGATTGCTTTCTGCCCGAGGATAAAGAGGACTGAGCTCTGGATATGTAAAAGTGGTAAATATTCCTCCTCTGCTTTTGTTCTTTTCCAGCCCAAAAGCATCTTAGGGCAGACATTTGTTTCCTTGCCACGGAAAGAAAAATATTAGGGTTACTAGGCTCCCTGTGCTTATTCATCTGCTCTTGCCTGGAGCTGAAGGCTGGAGCTGCCCCACTGCAGAGGTTTTAGCTGTGCCCTGGCTGCAGGGAAAGCTGCTCTTTCTCCTCTGCCTGCCTCCTTTGTCCCGGCATTCTGGTTTCTGCCAGAACCCCATAATTCACATTATTCCCGAGCAAAACAAACAGGATCTCCTGATTTCAGTGCATTGCCTTCATCCGTTCCTGTCCAGCTCTCACCTCCTCCCGCCAGAGGAAGAGGCAACTGTCCCAGCAAGCCCGGGGTGCTGTCCACGAGCAGACACCGAGGCAGGGCTGCCAGACACCTCCCCTGGCCATATGTTCATCTCCTTCCCCTTACCTCAGCCAGACCATTACCTCGGCAGCTCAGCTGTGTTATTGAGACATTTCAGCGTGAAATTTGTTTTTCCTCACTGAACTTTAAGCGGAATTTCAAGTGCCAAGTCTCCAAAGCCAAGTGGGGCTATTAAGAGATAATTACTAATTATGCTAATTTGAGAAGTTGTGCTATTTCTTTCCCTGGTCATTTTATCTGCAAGCTCTCCTGAGAGAACAGTCCCCATTCAACGTTAATAACCTTCCCAGGCTAAGCGTTCAGTGGAGGACAGTGTGTCCTAAACCCAGGAATATTTTACAGTTAATCTAGATGTGTGGCTGTAAATTAGAGAGAGGCAAGTTGCACTCATGCTAATGACTGCTGTTATTAATGTAGTTGCTGTAGCAGACACATCTGATTCCCCTCTGTTCATACTCTGAGACACCCTTCTGCTGATGCCTTCCTTTCTAATGAGAGCCCTGGCTGACTGCAAACATTCAGGACACCAATATTTCTCAGTCATCATTTACTAATCCTGCCTACTGCAAATTCCTGTAATAATAGATTAAAGCAGTGCACAGACCTTGGAAAAGACAGGTTTTGTACCTTTACATAAATATGGCAAAATTAAATGAGACATTTAAGAGTGCAAATCAAATCAGTTCTTTTAGTGTATTTTTACTTTTTCAAGACAGTGGTTATTGGGTTGATCATAGTCATCTGTAGGGTATGCTGGCAGAATAATAGATTTTTAATCAAATGATGACTCTAGGTTTTACTGATGTGCAATTCCACCCCTACCCCATGGCAAACCATACATTTGACATCTTTCCTAGGTATCACTTGTGGAGGGCAGCACCTAGAGCCTGCTTGGCTTGCTGCACCTTCCCAGCACAGACACAGCTCTCCTGCTTCACCTCTCCATCAGAGCCTTCCTTCTCTGCTCCTCACAATAGAGGAGGAGTTCCATGGTCCAGGAGACCAGGGGCACTCTGAGATGCCAGGGCCTGCACCAAGCATCCCACAGATGGAAGGGGAAGCCAACAGTGTCCAAGAGCTCCTGGGAAGAGGCTGCAGGGCTGAGTGACAAGAAAACAAAGGACAGCAGTTTGCACTTTGATTTTTCACTTTTTTGAAACCATATGAAGGCCTGAAACCAGTGGGTGCATTTATTTAATTTTTTTTTTAAGGTAAAGAATGCAAATACTCCAAATGTTGGGTAGCACCTATTTCTGGAAAATGTTAACACAGGCCTCAGCTCCAGCTCAGTACTCCCAGCGTAGGAGTGGGAGGGCTGCATTCACATGAGACATGAATTAGGGCCTAAAAATACGTCCTAGTAATAAAGGAGAAGGCAATTTTAAGTTCCAGCACTGCCATTTTCAGAATAGAGCTTTCTTTAGTGGAAACACATTCTGCAAGTGTGTGAACCTGCCCCCAGCTGAACATCCAGATCACCAGCACGTGCCAAACTAAACAGAAAAAAAGAGGCAGTCAAGAGAGAGAGATGCTGTATGTCCCCAAAGGCCTGCTGAATATTCAACATTAGTTCTTCCCGAGAAGGAGATGAGCTCTAGAGATGATTTCAAAATGCTTCACGGGTCCTTTGGTCACAGCCACACTTGTTGTGCACACCCTGGGAACTGCCCCAGCAAGGCCCCTCACGTTGCTAATTCCGGCTGAAATGAACCTTTCTGCACATCTGGTTTCTTATTCATGACTGAAATTATTTTTTAATCTACTACCTACAAAGATCACACAAGACTTGCAAAAGAAATAAAAATTCAGTTAAAAGAAATTGACATTAGCTGGTTTCCTTCCTCTTACATTTCCTTACAACTGTAATTGGAACTCTGTTTTACAGTATCATTCCCACACCTGCAGGAACCCTGGTGAGAAGTGTTGGGAGCCCTCACAGATTTTTACAGGCTCAGACTGGAGGAGGATCCTCCTTCAATCCCCCAAAATTCCAATCCTACATGGAAATGACCTACAAGCACACACACAGAAGCACAGCAGAGAAGAATGGTCCCTGCAGATCAGCCCTGAGCTTCTGGAGGAGGGCAGTCCAGGCACTGCCCCCAGCAGATGGTTCAGCAGCAGGTCTTGCCGTGTGATGTTCTGAAAACCAGAGATTTTAGCATCCTATGACTGGATGAAAATGGTGGATTTGTTTACTTTTCATAAACACACACCAAAAAATTAACATCTAAGGTCCTAAATTCTATAAGAGAACACGAGTTGTGGACTCCTTGACTTTCTCATTTCCCTGCAGATTTATTTTCAGGCTAAGAGCCCAGATAATGCAGAGTGTAACATTTCACCCTTAAAAACCCCAGTTAGAAGAAAGAACAAGCAATAATCATGATGGGTACAAGATGCAAAGAGATGAATTACAAGGCAGATGTTCAATCTTGTCTTCTCAGCTGAGATTATAAATGGTCTGAGTCTAAGAGAAAAATTTAGAGCCTGAAACTGAAGGTTCCCTAATGAATCAGTTATAAGGGCATAGGGGATTACAAAACATGATTAAAACACACTGAAAACAAGACAGACAAACGAGGATGGTGATGGGAGTGTGGAAGCAGCTCTGGCAGAGAAGCAGCTCCACACAAGGTGCTCAAAATGATGCACCTCAGAATCTCCATGCTGAAAATTAAACTATGACAACAAGATAATCCTATGAACCAAAGAAATTCCTGGCAATCTGGACTCATATAATAATAATTATTATGATGATGATAATCTGAGTGTGATCTTAACTCCTTATGAAGCCCAGGACCAAACTTTTTGAGTTCAGCCCCTTATATAAATAAACATGCACGTACATGAACATAAGATTGCTGGAGCACATCACCATGCCTAGTACTCGAGTGTGTTTGTATCCAGCTCTATTTATGCACTCACACACATGCATTCATGGCTCTGCAGTTCCAGCAGCAGCTAAGCAGTGCAGGGGAATTATTAGCTTTTCCACACGCTGCTTTCTGTTTCAGCAGCTCTGACTTGCTCCTGACACGTCCTCACCAGGCATTCAACAGATGGGGAGTCTAGACTGGTAACTTCTGTGCTGTGCGAGGGTATTTTTAAACCTCCTGTGATGGCAGGCTCTGGTGCTGTGCTGTGGGGATGGAACCCAGTGCTTTCCTGAGCAGGCAGTTGTAAGCTCTTGTTTTCTGTGTGAAACTGCCTTGCAGGGATCCACTCGTGAGCCTAACCCCTGGAAAAAATCAAAGTTATTCTGCACTGGAGACAACCCAACTGCCCACGTGGGGATGATGGGAGAGGGTCCCACAGCAGGGGGCTGGTGCTCCTGAAAAGGAAGACTCCCATGTAATGGCACAGGAGTGGGCTCCTATTCTCTCCACCTCGATTCTGCTCTCAATCTCTCATTTTTCTAGGGGAAGCACAGAAGGAAATGTGCTTTTGTTCACCAATTCCCAACGGTGTGGATGCCTGGGTATTTTCTGTAATAATCCCTAGTCATTGTAATGTTTAGTTGGGCTTGGTGATCTTGAAGGTCCTTTCCAACCTTGGTTATTCTAGGATTCTACTCAAAAAATAATCTTCAGCCTTAAAGTACATAATGGATGACATGAACGTTATATAAGTGAAGACAGAATTTTTTCTAGTTCTTTTTCAGCTTTGAAAAATGAACACCATAAAGTGATAGCCCTTTAGAAATACCACTGCTTGCTATTGACACAGTTTAACTCTATTACTTAGGTAGCATTTATTTGTATGGTTCATTGCTTGCCTTAAGAGACCTTCATTTGTTTACAGCATGAACTTGTTCTAGATTTAAAATGGCAAACTAATGTAAAAACATAATGAAATCACCTACAAATCTGCTTACGTTCTCACTTTCCATACAAACCCCCATCACAAAAATAATCCCCCAAATTTCTCCGAGATTATTCCAGCAAATCCCACGTCCATCAAAACCTAAAACATGCTCCACCTGCTAGTGAAACTATCACAGTAATTGTCTGGGCTTTTACCTAATGAATATGCATTGCAGCAGTCAAAACAAAATTCTAACTTAATCTACATTAGTGGGAAAGTTTCTGAAGCAAGCTGTTGCAGGGAAATTTATGTAATACCTTGTCAGCACTGGGCAGAGATGAGCTGCCTGCCAGAAAGGGCTGATGGAAACCATGCCCACCTTGGAGCTGCAGGGCTGTGCCCTCCAGCCTCACTCTGGGGACCAGGAGTGCACCCAGAGCATCACATCCCAGCATCACTGCCCCAGCATCACTGCCCCAGCATGGGGCAGACACTCCAGGGGTTTATGTTGGTTTCCCTCCCTCCCTCTGCCTGCACATGATGCACACATTGCTATTGCTGCAATGGCCATTAGAGTAGCAGCCTCAGTCCCTTACCTGCACTTTTTGCCACCTCCAATTTCTGTCTAGACTGCACAGAACCAGCTTTACACGCTGGTGTCAGAGAAACATCTCCTCAGCTCAGGGAACAGCAGGAAGGTCAGTTCAGATCTGCTACAGCAGAACGAGCCTGAAGAAATAGGTGTCGGCAACTAACANTTTTGATTCCACAAAATGATATAAAATCACCAAAATTCCATATTAAGCACCTGCATATTTGTATGCGGATCTTGTTATTTCTTATTTACTGCTTTTCCCAGCAGCAGTGGAATGACTGAAAGTGATTTTGCTGCACCAAGGCCACATGTTACCCCAAAGACCTCTGATGATAGATGGGTCCTATGCAGCCACCAATCTCACACACACTTTCATTTCCATAATCCTGGTGTAGGTGAGGACACCAACAAGAGGCTCAAGATAATGAGAAGGAGGGGAGGGAGGAGATGTGTGTGTTGGTAAAGAGCAGCCCATGGGAAAGAGGAGAGGTGATGAACAGATGGGTTTTCAGGGTTAAATACTCTATGCTTTATTTCAGGAGTGGCTTTTGGAGCCTTTGAGGTTACCTTTTAATCATTCACATTAGACTGAGATGGCATCTGGAGTGTTAATTCACAGTCCCATGAAAACAGCACCATACAAGACTCAGACCAGTGTGTGACATGATGCTTCTCACTGTCAGTGAATTCTGGAGACTTTTGATGAGAGCTTGGAGGGTTTTGAGGCAAAACTGAAGTAATAATGTGCAGGGAATCGATTTTTCACCTTTTTTTTCATTTATTTTTAATTTTTAGGATTACTTTCCTAGACTCTGAAATCAGGGCTTGGTTCTTTTTTTAACCTTAGAATCATCTGCCAGAATTTAGTCAAAGAATTATCTTAGATTGAAAGAGTGCAGTCAGTTTACAGGGGGTTTAGCCCAAGTGCAATAGTCTCCTGCTCTTCCCAAAAAGCACACATTGAAAAATCCATGAGCTATAAGCAAGGCACAAACACAAGCAGTGTTCCTAAGACTTCTAATGGCAATAAAAGTGACAACATTTAGGTAATATTGAACCCTACTGAAATTCGGGCAGTAATCTACAAGAAATCTCATTAAAAACAAACAAATGAACGAAAACCAAACAAACACAGAACAACCAAAGCCAACCAAAGCCAAACACACAAACCAAAACACACACAAAATAACCAACCTTGTAAGTTTCAATCCATTCCGTAAGTAAACTGGCATCACATCTGAGGGAAGCAATATACATTATAAAAATAGATTTCTTCTACAGTCTTGTCAGCAATATGCTGCTAATGTGGAAGAAAAGAGCTGCCTTTTCAATGTAAATACCCAGCAGTCTCACCCTCCAAGTGAGGCTTCACCTTCTAGGAGGGTGCCTTGCCCAAAACAGGATATATTTCACATTTTTTCCTTCAGGAAAACCTGCCAATACTTGGCTCTATTGTTTCTTACCCCACTCCAGCAGAACTTATCACCAGCTTACTAAGACTAAGCCAGCTCTGAAGCGTCCTGTTGAACCACTTCTATTACAACCATGTTTCTAAACTGCAAAAAGCTCTTTAATTTGACTAATCAAGACCAGTGTACATTTATTTTAATACCCAATTTTTTAGTACCTAATAACCACCTTCTGCAAACCAGCACTGTTAGCACCTTACTGCCTGTTTTTTCCTTACTGTCTATACAAAGATTCAAAAATTCTTCTTTTTTTAGCAAAGTGAATGCAGAGCTAAAGTCTCATTTTTAAAGTATTATTGGCAGGGTACAAGTCAACCTAGAAAGACTAGCTTTTGACTTTTCTGGCAGAGCTGAAATGCTTCACATTTATGCTAGAATACTCCATGTTCCCTCTTCTTCCTGTGCATGAAATCTAAAGGATTTGCAGAGGGAAATTTTTATTTAAAAAAAATAAAACTAAAAAAATAATCCAATGCGTTGTGCTGAGGGATTTCAGCGGAAGGCACAGCAAGTGCTGCTGGTGGGCACAGCTGCAGGCAAAGCAAACCTCTGGCACACAGCTGCACAAACCACTCCCTATAAACGGGAGCTGAGAACAAGTCAAGGACCTGGGTCTGAGAAATGACAGATTTCACTGCCACGCATCAGCTGCCTTTGCATAAAGGAATGACAAACAGGATCTACCAGGGATCTGTGCAGAGAGACCAGAGCTCTCTGGTTTGGGCTGCTCCCTTGAAACTCCTGACTGCAGGAGCAGCAAGAGCTGAGCTCCAGTTTACTGGGTGTCTGTCTGGGCAACAGGGAGCATCTCGGCTCTGCCTCACCTCTTCTGGGCAGGGAGACACCGGGGATGGAAATCACCACCTGGAAACCAGCTCAGGAAGGTTAATGTCAGTTAAATGCTGTTGCAGAATCCGGAGGCATCTTCCCTGGCAGACTGTGGATGGAAAACACGAGCTAGGGGGCTGATCCCACCAGAGATTCAGCTGGAGAGAGGGCAGCAAACAAAGGAACTTCACAGCCACCTATGTGGGCAAGGTTTGGGGCTCCTGACACGAGCATCACAGGCTCCTGCATAAGCCCCTGTGCTCACCACTCTGAATTACACAGCTCCTCAGAAGACACAGAAATAGAACACAGAAATATTCTAAAAGAATAAAAAAAATTTTGGCTTATAAGAATCTTCTTGCGTTTATTTCTCACTCTGAAAAAAAATGATAAAAATCTTCTAATCCTTGTGCAGTTGTGCCTCTGTGATTTCTCTGTAAGAATATTAGTATTACACAGAGGAGGATCATAAACAAATCCAATGAGAACATACGTATTGCTAAAATTACAGACTCATACTGCATGGAGGGATGTGTGTAAACATGGGAATGGCACAAATGGACTTTATTTCTACATCTCCAAACAAAACCTTCTGCTGTAATATAAAAATTAATCCCTAATGTAAATATTTTTGGGACTCTACGGTCTTTAAGATCCTTTGTCTAATAAAACCTGGAGTTTATTATAACCATTCATTTAACAGGGCTAGACAGCTGAAGGAAAACTTTGTGTTTCACACCAAAACGTGTGTTTAGGTGCAGCTCTGCCACCCTGACTCGTGCTGAGAGGTTTCAATCCAAAGCCCACTGCGAGCAGGGGCAGCAGCAGGACTGACACAAAGGGAGCACCGTAGCAGAGTTGGCTTGAGAGGCATCATTTTGTGTCTGTTAAACCCTACCACTGAAGGGCTAAATAGCCATTTCACAGCCTCGGAGAAGTGGTAAGAAGTGGGCAATTGCATAAAATTAGTTGTGTGTACATCTTTTTCTATGGAGATGGAGATAAAGTATCTGTCAGATTCTGCTGCTCTCTTCCCACGCTTCCCAGCAGCTTCCACTCCTCATGCTGATGTTTCATTAGCAGGTAGAGAAAGGTGACTGTGCTAATAATTCTGAGCGTGATTTCTCTTGTAAGGAAGAAACATTATATAAAAATTGAGGGGGGAAAAAAAGAAACAATAATGCTTTTTGAGTAAGTATTTTGCTGAGCTCTACTTAACGCTCACTCCTCAGTCCCAAGGCTCCCACAAACCAGCAGCAGCAGTGCAGCTGCCAGAGCAGCTCTCCCACGTGCCACGCTCCAGAATCAGGTCCATAGCTGCTTCAGAGTTGGGACAAAGCCCCCTAACCCAAGAGGAAGGTTTCCCAGACCATGATTTGCAGGGGTGATCCCCTACTCACACATCATCATCTGAGGGTGATGCACTCGCAGTCACGCAAGTGACTCTGGGGGTTTTCTGCCAGGTAAGTCACCTCACTGTTAGTCAAGTTTGTTTTCACTCCCCTTGATTTCTTTATCCAAGGGAATAAGAAACAGGGGTGTATCAATGTTTTTGTTCTCCTCCTAACCTCACTGCAGCATGAATCAAGAGGCTGGGAATCAGCCTTGGTCTATTTTTACATCCATCAGGCAGGGCGTCGAGTGGGAACGGAAAGGCAAGTGACTGAAAAGTCACCAGGAACATTCCAAGGAAATCCAGCTGCCTCCCTCCCAGCTGTGCCCCCGGCTTTGGGAGGCAGTGGAGTGGGGGACCATGTGCTGCCACTGCCACAGAGCCACAGAGGCCACCTCTGCACCACCACAGCTTCAGCTCTGGAAACGGGCAAGCAGCCTCCCAGGCAACGGCAGCGACTGAGCTGCCTACAAATCACCTGTCCACAGGAGCCAGCTCGCCCAGGAGACTGATAATTGCCTGGAAAAGAGGATTCACAGCTCATATTTAAAAGAGCAAATCGTTCTTTAGTTATCCTACCTAAACCAAAGCCTATGTTCAACTGATGTGAGCGGCAAGCCTCTTGGTGCCAGTCTCGGCTGAGCTGATCAAACACCTCAACTCCCTACACATATGGAAACTTTATTTTTCCATACCTTGAATGAATGGATTCCCCAGGACAGCTACATACTGCCTTAACAGAAAAAAAAGCCCTTCCATTCCTATTAAACATGCTGAAATCCTGGCTCCTTAACGGCCGTTGTCTTTGTAAATAAATAAACGAGAGGGGGAAAAAATAAGGAATATTAAGTGTAGCCTTCTTTATAATATTTCCTTCCTTAATATAATTTTCCTGTATTCTGTCTTAAGTTTATCTGCAAAGTAAGCAACATAACTCTTACCCATTTTCTTCAGCTGCAATTTGACACATCTCTAATCCCTCCTGCCATATGCCTGCGAGTCTCTCTACTCAGCACACGTCTGGGCAGCAGGAATGAAACAGAACAGCGAGTGCACATCCATCCACCTCCCACTCCTGAGTGCTATTGGAACAGCTTCAGCCTCAGCCACGCTTCTCTGACCCAGCCCAGCCCTGGGTCTGGAGCTGCTGGTGTTACCCCGGGACCCAAAACCCGAGCTGCTGTGACAGCTCTGAACACCTCGCGGGCCAGCGCCACGGCTGGTCTGCTACGGCTCGGGGAGGGATGCNTTTTTTTTTTTTTTTGTCTGGATAACTAATAGTTTCCATGGAAAACACAGTAAACTCCCTGCAAGGTTGTGAGATAGTCAGCTGTAAACACAGGGATCGATGCGGGTTCATTACCACGCGCAGAAGCTGCGCGGTATCGGCCGGACTAATTCAGGAGTAGTGCAATTAACAGAGATCAGACAGATACTCTCGTGCTCCCTTCAGTGCCACTTGGTAACCTGCAGGGCATCCACGGAACCCGGGAAAAACACCTGCACACACCTTCAGCAGCTCTGCTATTTCACAAGACAATTTAATCTGACCTTTCGTTTTTAGTGCAGCGCTTTCCATTTGCAGAGCATCGCTCGAGAAAGTGGTTCTATAAACTCCAGGAATATCCTTGCAGCTGGAATTTCTAATCTCACCTTACGGGAGAATTTCTCTACCCAAATCTCCAAGAAAGCAGCCACAAAATTTTAAGCAATATGAAGGAATATCTAGCAGCATGATACTTTGCCCCCAGCTTTCTATGCCTCTGAAGAGAGCAAAACACCCGACTTCATTTCTGTGTTCAGAAAGGTAAAAATACCTACACGTCACTGCTCCTGGAAGATACAGTTGGTATTTATCTCGGTGCTTTTCCTACTTCAGTAGTTAATTCTTTGAGGTAAAGTGGAAATATTTGGTTGTCTCCCGAAGTACAATGTGCCATTTTATCGTCCACACACCGACGTGCTGTTGCTAGGAAGATACAACTCTGGTATAACCTAATCGCCTGCTATTTAGCTATGGACTCATGAATCCCATATTTTTATTCTAAATTTAAGTTCAGTCATCGTAGCTAATGTCCTTGATGCTATCTCAAATTGCTGTCATTACACGGATCACTAGAAATGGGAGGGAATGGCAAAAAAAAAAGAAAAGAAAAAAAGAAAGGTACCCAATTAGATGATGGATAAAGGTTTAATCAATTTAATTGTACCAGTAAATCCAATCCCCGTCCCCCTGAGCTGCCAGGGAAGCGGAACACAGCCCAGCTGGGGGCAGGAGTTGTGTCCCTGAACCTCGCCAGGATGAAGCACACTCATTTATTACCTTGGCATTGCAGGATGATGAACCACCAGCCTGCTTTCCTCCCTCCGTCCTCACACCAATCTTTGTTTCATTAATTTTTTTTTTTCCATGGAATTTCATTTCACAAATAATTGTGCCTCTCTCACCTGCTTTGGGTTATTCTGTCAACTCTTCTTTTGCATCTCCTCGCCAAGCGGCGGCCACGGCTGTTCAGAGCACCAGGGATACCCCACTGCCCCTCTTTCCAGTAATTAACTTTAATTGCCAGCTCTAGAAAACAGCTTTGCAAATAAAGTGCCTTCTTCGTGGTCTGGTACTGGAAAATAACTCTGAGGAGCTGTGTTTCCAGTCACCCCTTCCATGCTTGCTTTCTATGTTCTGGTTCCCACAGAGCTGCCGGGGGCTGCTCACGTGTGGCCTTTTTTAGTGTTATCAGTAAATGGCAACTCTGCTTTTGTTTGCTCTGCTTATAAACATTTATCTCCCAGAACAAGCCTTCTTTCCAAAAACCCACACCACAGGCTATGAAATCTGCAGACACCACGCTCAATTCTGCCAGCACTTTGCCACATTCCAGAGCCTCGGAGCAAGCAGGAGCCCACAGATCCAGCAACTGCCCATAAAGAGCTGAAAACTTAATCCTTTTCCCCAAAATCATCAGGCATCGTTTTCTAGCCTCTGGTCCTTCTATGTTAAAAATAAGTTGGATTAGAAAGAAACAAATTAAAAAAAAAAAAAACAGGCAAAATAATAATTAAAAAAAAACAACACAAAACAACCAAAACACACAACCAACCAGAACAGAGAGAGAAAAAAAAAAAAACCCAGAAAATACCTATTAAACAAAATTAGTGGCACATAATCTGGCAAGCGGGTCTTGGAAAAATTAAGATGTTTACTTCCCCCTGGGAGTTAACGTTCTAAATAACACTGAAAATATTCCAAGCTATATTAATGTAGTAATTGGGTACAAATATCCAGATTTCAGCTTTCCAAGCCAGTGTTCTGCGTGCAGGGTGGGACTGAAACCCCCGTGCCAACGCCCTCACCATGGGACTCTCAGCCCAGGGACCTTCAACGTGAAGTGTTCGGGGTGGGATCAGCACAGAAATCCTGCAGGAGCAGAAAAATCAGATGTGTGCTAAAGCATGATCGTGCCATCTCGTGCACACTGGAGTCACACTCAGCACCCCACACAGTGCTCCCCTTGCACCGAGGGAAACTCGCTGTCTCGCGGCGTGGGGTGTTTATTGGTTTTCAGCCTAAACACACGGGGAAATGTAGCTGGAGAATGTTGTTTGCTCTCCTTACCTGAGCCTGCTTTCTGCCCCCCAGGAAACTCCCAGAACAGAGCAGCCAGGTGTAAGAAACGAAGCAAAGAGCTGTACCCAGACACACTAATTTATAACTCACACTAACCAGGACCAAAAGATGGGAAAGAAATCAGAAGGGGAAAAGGCAATACTATTAAATAAAGAGGAATATTTGCTCCTACTGATACACAATCCTAGAGATTCTATCAGCAACAGCTCAACCTGGCTCTGAGCACAGTTGATATGTAAGGTGCAATCAAATATTAAGTCATTTATATAATGTGTTGAGTCCATCTTCTTACGCAGTGAGGATACAACAGATAAAATCATTCTCTTACTCTGATTCTCAGTTTCATGTAAGACTAGAGTAAGTTTCTTTGTCTACATAAACATCTCTGTGTGTACATACAAACATATATGTGTGGTTACACTTTAAACCACCTCCTGAAAGTATTCTTGCTATAAAACAACACGTGCTGGGAGCAGTTAAAGGCAACTGTCTTCACTGGAACTCCCTACAAAGATTTTTCACTATCTGTTCAATAGATCAAACCTGTAAAACAGCAGAGACCATATTAATTCTCATAAAGATCTAGTTGTTTCTGGGCATAATAGCTATTTTCTTGACTAGTCCCCGAGACAGCCAGTTAGATACCTATAGGAATCTAGCATTAGATTCCATCAAAAAAGCCACATAAATAGAGAAGTAAATAAACCAGTATAATAGTAAAATCCAACAGGTTTTATACTGAATTTGCCTCAAATTGCAGGCTTTTTTTGCCAGCATAGATTTACAGAAATGTGTATTTTTATGAATATGTACTGTGCCTATATAGAAAAGAAAATGAAAATCCTATGAACACAAGCACTGCTCCCTACAATTCACATACTAACCACCTACATTGTTTGGAAAGTGGTTACAACAGCATGTTTGGAGGAATATATTTTAAAAGTGAGCTCTTCAAGTGCACTTTCTTACTGATACTGGTCAGTCAGGCACTGTCTCAAATGCCATCGACCTCCAGCTGCCTGCCCTGCCAACAGCCATCCTCTGCCAACTCACTGCTCACCAAGTCCTGCTCTTTTTCTTAACATTCCACTTCCACCCTGTTTTGGCCAATACATAGAGCAGCAAAGGATGCATTAGAAAATGCATCTCATTGAAAGACTCACTTTTGCTTGTTTAGGAGCAAAATTCACTCCTAACCCTTATTATTTACCTTTATGACAAAGCACCCTATCCAGTGCACAGATAAAAGGATTACACTTTTTTCTTGGACAAGTACAGGGTAGCTGTGACTACTTTGTGATTGCCTAGAAAAGTAGTTTTGCTGGAACAAACACAGCATCAAGAGGTCTGCAGAGCACAACTTCAGTAAATTAGAAGAGCCTGAGTACGAGAGCTGTCCCTCTCCTCAGCAATTAAGGTGCAGTGGGTAACAGGAGTGTAAACTGCAGCCTGTGGCACAGGTGCTGCAGGTCCCGAGTCCCAAGCCGAGGGTACACAGCTGCTGAAGTGTAAATTCCACACACATTCCACCTGTGCACGGGTCACTGTTTGTTCCTGTGACTCTGAACAGAGAATTAAGGCATCAAAGTTTACACAGTGACCATCCAATGCCACACTCCAGCCTTTAGCGTTTGTTTTTTCACTACTCTACAAAACCTGCTTTGATGCCTTCCTAGAGGGTTACCAAACACCACGCTACCCATAACCAATAACTAAAATACACTTTGCGTGTCAGATTATTAGAAATGGGGCGTCCAAAGCTTGTGCTCGAGCTGACTGAAGTTGCCTCAGCCGCACCAAAGGGTGACAGTCGCGGTGAGGAAGCATTTACCGCTCCACAGACACCGGGAGCTCGCCTCGCTGCGAGCACACGCGAGCATCCCCGGCACTCCGCTTCTCCCAGCGCTTCGTTTCACTTTAAAGTGTTCACAGCCCGCTAACTTCGGCTTTTTTTTTCAAGGAAAGACATCAAAAAAAGCAGGCAGCAGTGTGTCATCCCCTCTACAGCAGAAAACAGGACAGCCTTGCTAAAGAGCTTTTATCTAGGACATATTCCCCGCTCGCAGGGACATCCTGGAGCTTCACTTCTCGTGCTTACGGCAATTAGCTGTGCCGAGGGAAGAGGGACGGCACCAAAAGAGCGAAACTCGGCGGAGCTCACTTGGAAAGGAAAGAAAGGGAGAGGCTGGGGGTCCTCCTGCGGCCGGGGGCTGCGCGCTGCCCCGGGAAGGCTCCGCACCGCGCTCTGCCTCGCCGGGGACACCCCCTGCCCGCCCCGGGGAGCGGGGGCACCGCAGGGCCAGGCGCGGGAGCCGGGCCGGTGGCCGGGCAGCTCCCCCGCACCTCGCCAGCGGCTACAGGAGAGCCGCCCAGCTCGCCCCCGGCTCCCTCGCGGGGTTCGCCCCCGGCCCAGAGCAGAGGGGAGCGGCGAACACTCGTCACCCGCGGGGGGATAGGGGAGGCAGCCCCTCAGCCCGGCTGTGGTCGATGGGCGCGGGAGGGAAGGCACCACCCGCCCCACAAGCGGCCGTCGGGGCAGCGCCGGTCCCCGGGCAAGAAGAACGGGAGCGGCCGGAGAGTCTGCTGGGGGTGTGCGCGGGAGAGCGGCGGCGAGACGGAAAGACGGAAAACATCATCATCATCAATCTTTAAAAAATAAATTAGATTTCTCTTACCTTTCCTCTTCGATCTCCTCCTCCTCCGCCGCTTGGACTTGCATTTCAGCTGCCCGCTCGGCCCTCCCGGCGCCCTGCTGCTGCCCAGCACCGATGTCATGCCTGGAGTCGAGCACCGCGCCGAGATGCTTTTCCTCCCGCGGACTTTCTCCCGTTTCTGGAGGCGGCTTTTATAGCGCGGTGGGTAGGGCTGGCTGCTCGGCGCTGCCCAGCGGCGCGGGAGGGGGTCGCGCCTCAGCCCCGACGTGCGGGGCCCGGCCGGGGCGATGCCCGGGGGGCGGCGGGAGGCTCTGCCCGGGGGGCGGTGGGAGTCTCTGCCGGGCCCGGCCGGGGCGATGCCCGGGGGGCGGCAGGAGGCTCTGCTGGCCCTGCGCCCACTTTTTGCACCTCTGCGCCTTCCTGGGCGCCGGCCGCTTTGAAACCGATGGTGCGGGGGGGGAGGGAGGGGGCGAGGGGGGCGGATTTGCTGCCGCAAAGTCTCCCGCAGCCCAATCGCTCCCGCCGCCCTGCTCTGACATCAGCTCCGCCAGCCCCCGGCCCCAAACTGCGCTCCCCCTGTGCCCGGCTGCCGGGAGACAGCCCGGGGAACGGCCCCGGAGCGGCTGCGAGCATCCTGCCGCCTCTGCCAGGAGCCGGAGGGGCAGCGTGCGAGGAGAGGCTGCAGGCTGCATTTCAAGCCTTTTTTTTTTCCTTTTCTGTTTTTTTTCTTTCGCTTTAGACCATGTGGACACCGAACATTCTGCTTCCACAAACAGCTAAATGCCTCTGCCTGTCCTCTCCGAACAAACACTAACGAGTTCACTAATCGCAGCAATGATTATTCCCAGGGAAAGTTCCCTCTATCCACAGACCTTGTGCACGAGTCTAAGTGTAGCGGTTCTCCTTCCCTCTCCAGTGATTTTTGAGGTGCGTGCTCCTCGCATCTCGGATGATTTTTGAGGTGCGTGCTCTGCTCAATTCACCAGCAAGGGCAGAAGCTCCAGCTGAAGATGATTTGCTGAGCTCGAGCACGAACATTCAGCTGTGCCTCGTTTAGGCAAATGTGCAATTAAAGTGTCGGCAGCACAGGGGCATTTAGGGGGGAAAGATGACAACAGCATTCCTCTGAAAGCCTCGACTACAGAGTATCACGCCTTTGTTAGCAAAAAAAGCCAAAGTGTACAACAAATAAAGACGCTGCTTTGAGTTACAAGACACCCCTGCTTCTGTGCTCTGTCCTGCTCGGTTACTACCAACTTTCAAACACCTGTCTGGAAGCCTAGGCAGCGAAGGGAAAACGGAAGAATATCAAGAAAAAAAAATGATGCTAAATAATTAATGTCATCATTAGTGCTTGCTGCATTTGTAGTCGGCTGGAGGAGCACAGTAAAACCCTGTTTATCAGAACTGCTTTCATCTAAACCTCCCTCTTGCTGGAATGTAGGTTACCCAGCCCCTGCTGAGCGCTTCCACTGCCACTCTCCCAGCTCCTGGAAAGCCTGGGGTTTGCTTGGCTTTGGCCTCTGTCCAGTCTGGACAAGGCAGAGCTACACACTATGTGGATTTTGCACACTAAATAAACAAATATTTCCATAAAGTCTCTAAAAACACTCATTAAACCCGAATTGGGATGGCACGGGTACAGCCGGGTGGTGCAGTTTAGGCCCCAGGGTAGGCCGCAGGGCAAGAAGGCCTTACAGGCCCCAGCTCTAGCTGGGGGCCACTGCACAGAGCAGGGGGAAACACCCCAGCTCCTGGGTCTTTTTTGCAGGGAGAGTAACACGTCTGCTGCAAAACAGAGGGGCAATCACTGTTTTTTGCTTTCAGCTGTTCACAATTCTCCCCTTGTCCTGATTTCTGTTGCCCAGGGCACAGCTGCCCCTCATTTGTTAATGTGGCAAGAACTTGTGGTTGCAGGGGAAGTAGCTGAGCTCCTGCAGAGCAAACTGCACATTCAACACACCTCACAATTCAGTCTGGAATTTCACTCATTTTAAAGACAGGTTTAGAAAAGCCTATTCTATGCTTTGGTACCAGTCTATACTTGACCCATTAGGGATCTAAACAAGCTAGATCCAATGAGAAATCAAATGAGCATCCCAGGACATTCATTTATTTTTTAGGAGAGGCCTCAAGCTCAACACTTTTTGTTATCCTCTCCAAATGGCTGGAATCTGAGGGGTTGCACAGAGAGGGACTGGCAGTGCCAGGCTCTGGAGAAGCCATGCTATGGAGCCAGCCTGAAAAGCCACCAACTCCCCAGAGTTCTGAGTGTGCTGAGCACTGAATGCATTGCTCTGTGGTTCTAGGCACAGCTGAGAGTGTCCCCAAGCACATGGGCTACATCTGAGCTCTGCTGGTAGTAGAGCTTCCTCCTAGGCTGGTGGTAGGATTGGTGAAGGGGTGCAAACAGCTTCAGTCGTGCTGCTTAGAAGGTCTCCCCTCAGACACAGGGAGCTGTGAAGGACAGTCATTTTTTGTACAGATACAAAGTCAATCAGATTCCTTAAATATTCTGTGCTTACTTGTCTTGTTTCCACAACAAGAGTGAGCTTCCCCATCCAGTGACATCCCCTGTTTCAACACCCTTATTTTTAACTTAAATGTGAGGTTAGCAGTCAGTCCTACACCACTGGGGCTGTCTCTCCTCTCAAGCAAACGTGTACATGAATTCAAGCACTGTGGTGAAGTGACATAAACTCAATGTAGGTAATACAACCCCACTATCTATGAGATGGGGAAAAGAAATACATTATAAAATAACACCACCCCACAGGAATGATGGTGGCTCCTCTATGTCCTGGTAATGATAGTGCTATTTCATGCAATGATAGTCAGTGGTATTTCATGCTATGATAGTTAGTGCTATTTCATGTTATTTTTTGTTGAGTAAAGCAGCTTAGCACTTTGCCCATCTCCGTGGGCCTGGCTGTGGAGGTTGTTCCGTTTATTACATTCAAGCTGAAGTGCTTTGGACTGTTTCCAAAGGCAGTCACTTCACACACCTTAACTTAGAACCTCTAAAGAAATGCACATCACACTGATGCACACCCAGGCCTAGGTGACTCAGACAGGCTGGAGGGTTTAAGGTGTGAGTCCTGATGTAAAAGACTTTTCCTCGCTGGTCTGGGGAGCTGCGACTCCTCTTGTGACCCATTGCAGTTACTGATCCCAGGCACTACATCATTCTTATGACACAGAATGGTCTCTCTCAGCACTGGAGGTACCCAAGCAAGGAGTCTGAGCTTTGCAGGATTTTCAACAATTCACTTCACTCAGATCCTCTCAATAAAGGACATTGGAAGAGCAGTCCAAATAGTTTATAAACTGAAAGACTGATGGTGACTGTGAGAGTACAGTGGGGAGAGAGTGGGAAACTGGGTGCCAGGTTGCACAGGTTGATTATAGGTTGCCAAGCAATATAATGCAGAGTTAGTAATCAACAGAAATGGAGAAAAATGCAAATGGCTGTAGAAAAACACAGCCCACCCTTATTTCAACTAAGCACCTCAGATAAGCAACTTCAAGAATCCAAATTTGAATACTAAGTCCATGCGTATTATGGGTGGCCAGTACTTTTTATGTACAAACATATTTAGTAGAACAAATATGAAATCCACTTTTTCTTTTTCCCTCTGGAAAAAGAATTTTTTTAAAATCTGGAATAACTTAATTTTCAGTGACATGATATTTCAAAAATAGCAGGTGAAACTTTTTTTTTTTTGAATGCTACATTGAACTTACAGAACTGCAACTATAAAAAATGATACTGAGCATCAGGGATGCTCCAGGAGAGTGTCACAGGATTTGCAGGGGATGCTCCTCCCAGAGCAAGAGGGTCCTGCTGGGCAGCAAAGGGAGTGGGAGAAGCAAGCCCCAGGCTCTGCACATCCCAGAATAAGCACAAACCCTTGGAGAAGAGTCCATCTGGCTGCCATGGTCCTTAGTTTCCAGCTGTGCTGTCCCTTCCCTAAGGAGCTGTGGATACTGAGAATAGCAGGCCACGGTAGAGACCTTTGTAATTTGCTGCTTGGGGGCAGACGTGCCCTGTAGACCTCTGAGAGGGGAAATGGATGTAGCAGCCACACTCTGTTTTTCTCCCATCCTCCCCACCCCATTTCAGCTTGCTTTTCGCCCTCCTGCCTGCGTAGGTAGAGACAAAAATAAGGCCCTCAGGATTTGGGAGATGAAAGATGCTGAAGGGCGTTAAAGCAGGACAGGAATGCAATCGTGTGGCTGTGCAGGTGAGACTCCAGAGCTTCTGCAGCAAAATGCCTGCACTAATCCCTTCTTGCCCTACTTACAGGGAGCTGTCAGCGTGGCTATTTGCAGCAAAAAAAGCCACTTTAGCTTTGGGGCCAAACGTCACAGGGTGGTGATGAAGCAATGAGGGTATGGATCCATATTCAGCCTATCGACTTTGCCAGGCAAGTGCCTGGCTGCAGACAGATCCTCCCGTGCCTGCTTTGCATATTCCTGCACATCAAACAGGCTGGGTAACACTGTGGCACTGGCTAGCAGGAGGTTAAGACAATTCTAACAGGGGTTTTGCCCCTTCCATTACTCACAGCAAAGGAGTTTGGGGATGCACTGCCCGCCGCGCTGTGGGAAAGCCAGGGCAGACAAGTTTCATCTCCCACAGGAGAAGCTTCCCTTCTTCCAATAATTTTTTTTCTTCCAGGCCCCACATCTACTCTGGTGGGGGTTCCTGGGGCATCTTGCCAGCAGTAAGCAACATCCAGCTCCCTGAAGAGCGGGAGGTAAACATTTCAAAGCAGCACAGACAATAGTGTCTGTAATGGGGAAAATACCTAGATGCCAAAGGCTGCAAATCATTGTAATTAGTAAGTCTGGATATGCCACACAAACCAGCAGCAGTCACTGGGGATGAAACAAACCTTTCTGAAAGATGCTCATGTGGGCATATTAAAACATAACTCAGCAGTCTGGACTCTTGAGGGGAGCAGAGATACAGCTCATCACCAGAAACAGGTTTGGTTTTAATACTGCTTCCTGTGTTTGTAATGAACCAAACCAAAACATGGAATAAAAATGTCCCCAAAGCAGGGATGTGTGAAACCTCATTCTTCCTTTTGAGGTTTCAGCTCTGGCACAGCCAGTTTAAGGGATTAACTTGTTCAGAGATCTTCTGTAAGGTCTCCACTGACCAGATTTCTTTCAGTGCCCCAGTATCCCAATATGCAGAAAGGTAATTAAGCATCATCCTCATCACCCTCACCACCCACTTGCCTCGCTGAGAAGTTTGGCACCTGAGAAGTGTCCAGAACAGTGACCAGAATTAAAAGTGAAGACCTGCCTTTCACTATGGTGACAGATGTTTTTTTGTCAGTACAATACAGATGCACTTACCTTGGGGGACTAAGGAAAGCTGAAATGTCAGGGGGCTGCCTGTGTACAATGCACTCCTTACCCTAAGCTTTTCCGTTTGGAAACCTTCCAAAAAAATCAAATGGTAAATTCTCCCCCTGAAGATAAGGTATAATAATAGTAAGTAGAAGTGTATTAAATTGCATTAACCTCTGCTTAGATTCCCTAGCAGATTCCCCAGGTTTCAGTGATATCCTGATATTTACAATATATGAACAATACATGTTAATTTACAATCTATTTCCTAGTACTTTACAGTCACCTTATTTTTTCAAAAGGCATTCTAATTTATATGACACATAATCACTGCAAAGCCAGAAGGAACAGCTGAGGATGTAAATGCAGAAAAGTGCAGGAAAAACAAGGAGGACTCTGCATTTCCACGAGCTTTCCAACCCTTTGCCAGCAGCAAAAATCAACTACAGATTTCTAAGATATATAAGGCTCAGCAGCCTCTACTGAGAACCCTACAACAGGATGGGGTCATTGTGAAAATAACGCATGTTTTTTGAATTAACTAACCTATAAAATCCAGGAATCATTAAAAATCTATATTAATTGTCCCTATACATCCTTCCAGTGAACCATCTGATACATGATTTGCCCAGGGAAGATAGTCTATGTGGCACAGCATTGCCATTCAGAAGTCAGGAACAGAGGAGAGATATTGTCAGTGGAGAAAAACAAAGACATCAAGGCTACCTAGAACTATTGAATGAGTTTGTGCATTTCAGTTCCTATATGATAGAGGACTGATGCAGAACAGTTCAAATCTAGCTTGAAGTCCTGGCTCATGTTTCTCTTGATGGCCACACAGCAGCTGGTGGGTCCCTTTCTGTTTCATGCTAGAATGGTTCTCAGTTATGACATGTTGGTAAAGGTAGAGGGGTGTCACTTGGCTGAAGACTCATCTTGCAGACATCCCTGCTGTCCTAGAATGTCACTGGTGCAGCATTTGAACATCCCTGGGCTGGAGTCAGACCTCAGCTGACACTGAAGAGCATGGCTGTAGGTAAATCACCTAAATACCTGTGTTCCACAAAGTGACAGCAAGCCACGGTGCTCCTCCGTGTTTGCTGGTGAGCTGCTGAGGAAAATGCTGCCTTTTGCCTGGGTCTAGGTGCAGCTCCTTCAAATATGGGCCCTCGAGTCTCCAGATGTCTAGACAAGATTCTGATGTGAGTAAGGAAATGTCAGGGAGCTGCAGTCACAGACCTAAGCAAATACCCACCAACACCACTGAGAAAACAGCAGCAGTTCCTCAACCAAAACCTGAACTCCTTCAACTCTCCTGAAAGAGGGGAAGGTATCATCCAGTGCAGTCAATACTATTACAGGTTTCTCCTTTACCTCCCACAGCAATTTCCCCTAATTTTTGTTTTTCCTGCACTACAGCTGATTTTCCCTCACCCAGATGCTGATCTCAGACAGGCACTGGGGAAGCAGAGGTGCTAAACATCTGTCTGCAGAAAGCAGAGGTGCCTGGAGGTGCTTGCATGGGGGCCTCTTACAGCAGCTGAGCCCCCGAAGGAGAATGGTGTTTGTACCTCAGCCAGGGTCCACAGGCAGGGCAGGGAAGCTCAGGCAGCAGCAGAGAGATGACAGGTCCAAAATGTCCATTGAGAGAAGCAGAGACATCAAGAGAAGAGACAACAGCAAGTTGTGTCTCCCTCACTCCAGAAGCCTCAAACAACCACCTGGTACCTCTGGATGCTTCAGCAGCTCAGAGTATCAGTCCAAACTCAACAAAGAAGTGACAGTCAAAGCTGTTTAGGCCCCAGATAAACCCTTTGAGGTCCAATGTGCCCATCCCAGTGGCGAAGCTGAACCCTCCCTTCCCATGAGAAAAAGACAAGCTCGTTGTACTTCACCAATTTCCTAGAACCAAGGTGGCTCTGCCAGTTACCACGTCCATTAGCAGCAGCTCTGGAGCCCTCCAGTTCAAGGGGGTTTGCCTCTGCCCTCTGTCCAGACCCTTCTTCCCTTGGTGCTTCTCACTGAATCAGTACCCAGGCATTCATTTCTGTGTGTCATACCAGGGAAGACCAGTTTTACACCAGGATGACAATGACAGGCAGCCACTAAAGCATTAAAACACAAGTGCTGTACACAAAAAATCCTTTAGCCCAGATGACACGAGTTATTTCAAATCATGAACTTCTCTTTACTGCTGGACAGCAGAATAAAACTGGCAGATCTGAACTCTGCAGAGCTTAGTGGGAGAGAAAGATTCCGTGGAAATGCAGTTTAAAATCCACTGGATAATCACAAGGCTGCAGCCCTAAGTCTGGATTCATCCCACTGAATTTTGATACTTAACTGAGGGGAAGGGCTAAGTGAAGTCTTGTCACCCTGTGCTGCTTGGACCACAGCTGGACAAAGACAGATGGTCACATCTGGATTGTTTTGGAAACATCTTCCTCTTTTTTTTCCACAAATTAACTGAATATTGAGTGAATCTTGGGCAGCATGAGATTCCCCAGCATTTCTTTGGGTCCTAAAACTAGCCAAAATTGGGAGAAGATCTTAAAAACAGCTAAAAGTTGATGGCTGTGGCTTTTGTCTCTCTAGATTTTATGAGCAATCAAATCCAGTATAAAGATGAAAGATGGACAAGGGAGAGGAAGGTCCAAATGACACTAATGTAAAATACAAAATACTGTCATGAGTCCTGGGTTATAAAATATACATTTCCATTTATAGAATTAAGTTTCATAAACATCCTCTTCAAATGCTGAAGATTCCTGTTACATCTTTATCAAAGGCAGTTAAAGAAAATGATACATCATTGCTTGACTTAATTTTCTCTTTTTCTTTCTTTTAACTTCTCTTTTTTTTTTTTCCAGCAAGCAGAATTAGGATCATATGTAAGATGCTTTATTTAGAATCTGAAAATTTATTTTATGTTTTCCTGTTGACAATCAGAGGCACTGGGTGGAAAAAAAAAATAGCAGAACAAAGAGCTCCCTGGAGATATTTCTCGTTTGCTGACTCACTACATCATCACACATGACACTGAATTATTAGTTTCAGCAAGTACTGAAATAGCACAAGAAAGCTTTCTTGCTCTTTTATCTTCACCCTTGTTCCTGGATTTAAGCAGCTCACATAAGAACTTCTGGGATAAAAGTACAAATATTGAAAATTCATCATTCAGTGTGGTGTTTATTGTGCAGGATGCCTCCTTAATGGTGGTGGGAGGGGAGGCTGGGAGCACAGCTCTGGAGCTCAGGGGACAATCGGGATTTGATGTGACAGCCTGAGCCAGAGCCTGGCGGGACCTCGGGAAGTTTCAGCAGGATTCTTCCTCTCCTTCATCTCCCTCAGGGACTGCTCATGAAGAGGTTGAAGCTCTGCCCTGATGGGTATCAGCTCTGCTGCCCTCTGCAAAGCACACACCAGTACAGCCCATTCCTTAATCCCATTTTCCTTAATCCCATCCTCCTTAATCCCATCCTCCTTCTGAATCAGCTGTTTCCCAATTCCTTTCACATATCTGAACACTAGTGGCTGTCAGAATCCAGGTGGCCATGTGAGTATTGTCTGGGTGGGGTCTCAAACTGGGTGAGCATCTCCAAGTGACATGGGGGGACCTCTCTCCTCTCCTTCCAGGGGCCCATCCTCCATCTCCACCTCAGCTGCCCATTTTAAAGCAGACCGTGCTGTGTGTGGCAGGGGCAGGGAAGGGTAAGTGGCCGGGTTGCACTGGGACTCTCACCACCTCCTGACTGGGAATAGATGTTAATATTTCACCTAAAGCATCCAACCCCAACCAACAGCTCCAGACTCAGCCGGACACGGGGAGCCGACAGTTTGAGATCAGCTACTTGGATGCAATAATAAATCACAATACTTGATGTTTCTATAGATACTGAACATTTCTGAGATGGAATACTTATGCATCAGTTCATGTTGACTCCGTGAAATCATTAACTCCAAACTGAGGCACGCTCGCCTTTTTTTCTTTAAGGACTAATTCTCAAAAGTAGCGATGCTAATTTTTGGTTCCAGGCTTGGCTATTTGACTTTCTTCCCCCTGAAGACAAAATTCTCAATTACCAACATTTTATTGGGATTGGATTGTTTTTCCCACAAGCTGTGGCTTTCACAGGCGCTGGCGTTAGCACTTTAAAATGCTGCTTGTGACAGCGAGACAAAAGGAGAGGACAAAACACAAAAGAAGTGGATGGATCGGTACTTCAGCCAGTGTCGTAAACTGAAAGGGAGGGATGGAGAATGATCAGGGACATATACATTACAATTTAAAATAATAATAATTACGATGGATTTATTTTAAATTCTTGTTACAATTTTCTGTGCTGATCTCAGACGCTTCCTTCTCTTTCTTTTCTTCTCACACCCATTGAAAAAGATTTGAACACCTTACTTGTTAGTAATAAGCATTGATTCAGCATCCCTCGTGAAATGATGCATGATTTTACTCCATCACAGATAATTTCAGAAACATTTTGCCGCCTGCTTTTATCTGCACTCTGCTCGTGGAAAGGATTTGAAAAGGTTTGCGTAGTTGCCCGCTCTGCAGTAATGTGCGGATTGTGTTCTCCAGCTGAGCCACCATCCCTGCTTCAGATCCTTGGATGCCTTCTCCGCAGCCAAACTCTCTCCCCGCGACACAAAGGTACGGGAGAGAAAGGGCAAGTGAATCACCAAACCGTTCAGGAGGCTATTTATACTCCTCCTGGAACGCGGCAATTAGCGCTCCTCTCAGCCCCGTCTGATCACCTTGTTGTCTTCTGCCTCCGCACCCACTTCGAGAGCTTCAGACAGAGCCCCTCAGCTGCTCTGCCCCCGTCCCGTCCTGCTCCACGCTGACACGGGTGGGACTGGCAGCAGAGCACCCGCATCTCACACCAGTGCTCTGGGCACAGCCCCGAGCTCACCCCGCTGTGGGGTGGCACCTTCGTGGGCAGACATGCCAGTGCCCCTGCGGAGACCCCCACAGACGTGTGCACCCCTGGACAGTCCTGCCTTAGGGGGGGGAAACAAAACCTGAGCAATGAACCGGAATGCTGGGCTGGGAGGGAGCTCTGGAGTTAGAGTCCAGCCCCTGGCAGGGCTACCGGTGCTGACCGCACCACGGGCACCAGCTAGCGATGCTGACCGCTCAAAAGGTACCAGCTAGCGATGCTGACCGCGCAAAGGGCACCAGCTATCGGTGCTGTGGGCAGTGCCAGGGCAGCGCGGTGCCAAATGGGCTGCGGCTCAGGGGGTCGCGGTCCCGCTGCTCGGAGCGGCTCCCCTCGTGTCCTCTGCAATCGCAGGCGGCAGCGGCGGGTCGCGAACGGGCTCACGTCGGCAGCCCCGCTTGTTGTGCGTTATACCCCCCGTGATGCCCGGGGCGGTGCCACCTGCCAGCGGACCGGGACGCCGCTGCAAACTCGGTTTGCCGGGGAATCGGGAGGGCTGTGGATAGAAGCAGGCTGTGCCCAGCATCCCAGCAGGTCCCGCTTTCCCCCCCTGAAGAAACACTGCAGCCTGAAGCCTCTTCTCTCAGAAAGAGAAAGATCCTATGTAAAATGCAAACCCCTCTAATTTCATTATTTGAATGTATTATGATGATGTTTAAATAAATATGTATAACACACAAAATACTTCTTCTAAAACCTGGAAACAGAGGAAGTTTTTGACCAGAGGCAGTTTTAATACAGCAAATTCCCCAGATGCTACTCCTCCTCTTACCCTCTCATTAATAATCAAGAGGAGAAAGGATGGCTAAGAAGTGTTCATTGATTTTTAATTTCATTTCCAAGTCCACTGATATCAAGTTCTTCTCTGCAATTTTGCTCTGACATTTGGATCAAAGTCAGTGGCTGTTTTCTGAAACCTCAGGTCTTGGAGGCTCTCGACTCCAATTCCCATTTAAAGGTTTACAGATTAAGTTCAACATTTGAACCTAATCAAAGACAAGGAGGTAACTCAAAGTGTTCTGCAGAGTTCACTGATATTTCGCCATCACTGATCAATACTTTCTGCTATTTATGACCACTCCATACATCCCTTTCCCCCACTCTTCACAATACCAGGCGATTTTAGTTCTGGTTTTCTTCACCTGAGCACTGGAATGTCCATTTTTTCTGGTTAAAGTAAAACCTACATGAAGCAAAACACTTGCTCAATTTCTTTACTAATGCACTGTAAACACAGATCAGTATTTATCCTGTAACCTTATTTTCAATCATTTAATGTGCTGCTTGCTTTCACCGTTACGAAGATCCAATTTGGTTCTTGCAAATGCCTCTGCCTACAAATGAAAATGAGTTCAAGGCAAGCAAATCCCAGCTCTTGATTTTGTTTTTTTTTTTTTTCTTTTCAGTACAGTGAACAAACCCTGCCTCTTGTTTTTGGTCTGGTTTCTTTAGGCCTGACAGCTTTCAGCTGGGTCGGGGTGGGTGTACTGCCAAGCTCTGGGGGTCACAGCAGGGTTTGCATCCTCCAGGATTAAGCAAAATGCCACAAAAAGCTCATTTTTTGGCAAGTGCCCACCTCTTCTGACACAGGAAGGTGCTCCAGAAGCCAAGCCTACAAGTGATGGTGGAATCTGTGACATCCATCCACTGCTTTTGTTTTCCCATTGTCACTGGGGTGTGGAGGAGAAGTGATGGAGGAACCCAGTCCTCTCCCCCCCCCAGAAAAAAGGAGACATTCCCGGAGCATTGCAGGGGCACAGACTGGCTGCTCTCCTCTCACAAAGGGGCACGGGGGACCAGAGCTCCACTAGGGAACAGCATCAAGGCCCCTGCTGGAATGAACCCGGGGTTGGTGATCTGTGCTGCACATCAGGCAACGCGGGTGTGGAAAGGGAGATGCTATCTGCCCTATCTGCCCGAGCCAGAAACAGCCCTGTCCTGCCCAATTTCCACTTCAGCTCTGCAGCTCAGCAACTGCAGATAGCTTGGACATGCTTTAGATAAGGAGCTGAATATCTGGGCGTTTTCCTGAGCACAGACTGCCACGCTTCACACACTTTGCTGAATTTTTGCCTTTCCTGGTAATAGACTTTTTTGCTTCAGTGTTTGGTTTTTTTTTTTCTCCTTACCTCCCAGCAGCACTGTTGGTAAACGCACAAATATCTATATTTATCTATATGCACACACTCTAGGAGCATTGGCACTGAAATGTACTGGTTTGCTCAGTGCTTTTAGGTTCTTCAGGAAGCAAAGTGGGAAGCTGAGAGCGAGCTGCTCCCGTGGCCCCAGCCAGAGTTCACTCCTCAGTGATGATGAAAAAGCAGATCCCTGCCCTCCTCTCTTTGTGGGAGAACCCCACGTCGTGTGTGTAGCACAAATGCATTCAGATGCCAGGATGACAGAGGGGATTTTGTGTCTGCACGCAGCCACAGGGGAACCCCCAGCAGCTTTGCAGGGCTGTTGTTGCCAGGTGCCTGCTCTAGAGGCAGGACAGACAGACAGACAGATGGTTTGGCACTGGGCTCATCGTTTGGAGATGGATGGAAGGAGGAAAAAAGAGACTGCAAAAGGTTGCTTTGCTTTAAAAGCCTCACTTTCCAGGGAGAAATATCTATGCTGACTGTTGCCTCTCTCCACTCTATGTACTTAGCCAACACTAAAGGGGTTGTTTTATTGGTTTGTTGGTTTTGCTTTTTCTAAAGGTGTACGGCAAATTTTCAGCTATTTTTTCCCCTTGCTTACCTTTCTGCTCCTTTACTTACTGCTCCTGGCTGCTTCTGATGTGCCTGTGCTGAAGGATACCTTGCTTCTCCTCTCTCAAATGAAATTCAATTCCTTAGTCTTAACTACATTTGGATCAACTTGTGAGAAATTTACAGGGGATTGTTGCTATTTGAACCATGAATCTCTGAGACACGGATCCCTTCCTTAGGCCAGGGACACCAGCCAGCACAATTCTGATGTTCTATCCCATGAATCGTAGGGCAGTGTTTAATTTCTGAGGCAAATACCTCATCTTCAAAATTCACTGTCTGCTAACACCTTTCACAGTCCTCTTTAAAACACCAGCTGACCAGGACTAGGGGTGATGAACCTCATATTTAGAGTATTTTATGTGTCCCATCTGAAGAAGCCAACAGCCCAGTGAGCACACTGTGTGTGTGCCAGGGGGAGTGAGGAACACAGAGCTGCACTGCCAGGGCCTTTTCTCTCCATCACATTTTGCAGTCAGATCATTATCTCCTTGTTTGTTTTTTTTACCTTGCTGTAGGACCAGGCCTTTGTCTCAGCAAAGACTCAGCCTCAGCCACTGGCAGGTTTACAGAGGGTGAAGATGAAGGAAGAAGGGACACAGACAAGGACAAGGATGGGAGAAGGCAGCAGAGCTGAAGTGATGCCTGAATCCTGCCACAGAGCACAGAAAGTGCTTTACTCCACCAGCACCTGCAGAGCAGCCAGCAAGGCACTCAAGTTCAGTGACAAATCATTGTCTTCTGAAATAGCTGCTTTCTTACTGACAGCTTTTTGACTCCAAACTGGCTTTTCTTTGCCCCAATCTTCACGACCCCGAGCTGACAGCATATTCAGAATAGCATATTCAGCAACATGCAGCTGAAATGGGAAGCAGAGATTTGTGTGGCTCACAATTGGTCTGGAATGGGTGGAAATGAGGGGAGACACTTGAATCACAGGGAGTCTTTTTTTTTTTTTTTTTTTTGGTGGCTGTTTTTTTCAACATTCTACATTTTTATTTACACAGCCTAGAAATATACTAGAAGGAATACTTTTATTACACTGAATTACAAAGAGATGTGCTTTCCTCTCACATGCCAAGCTCTTTGTGGTCTGATTTCCCCCTTGGAGACAAAGCACTGCCCTGTGCCATCTCTGCTTCCTAAACTTTTTCAACCACAGTGCTCTGAGGTGACAAACAGAAGCTCAGGCTCTAGAACCAAAGCTGCCTGCGAGGTGAGGAGCTGCAGCTGCTGACCTGGCACCAGCTCCTCACAGAGCCAGAGAGGAGCACTTACCACCCTGATCCATGTCCTGGCTGTGCTGCCTTTATCAAATCACACAATCTGAGCCAGTCTTTTGCCTTCGTGCATTACTCATGTGGGATCTGTAACAAAAAATCCTGTGTTTTCTGCACATGCAAACCCCTACATTAATCACAGTGCAAACTGGAAGGAAGAATTACTCCACTCGTCCTTAGAAAAACGAAAACTTGTGACATTTAAACAGTCTATTTACCAAAGCACTTTGAGCAATGCTGTCATCTGTTTTCTGTCTATTAAAAACCATGTTGTAGTGCAAAAACTGCTTTTATCTCTGTCTCCACAGAAGTGAGGCAGACATTGATTCTATTTAACATTTTATCAAGTGAGCTAGAGAAGAGATATTACCTCTTTGAGCACCAGGCAAAGGTCCTGTTGCTAATGCTGACCTCTGTCAAATCTAACACATTGTATAGGAAGGATTGACAATTATTGTTCACTGTATTTTGCAAGAAACCAGGGGTCAGAGCAGTGGAATTGTTACGTTGCAGCAGAACAATAATTCAAAGCTTGTTTGCCTGTGCTGGGTAAAGCTGCCAGGGTCAAAAAATCGTTGTTGTGCTGGAGTACACACTAAAATGTTCAGGAATTTGTAAATAGGCTTGCAGTTTTCCCAGTTCTTTCAGATGTTTTTCAGGGATTCCCTTTGTAGTTGACAGGTATCTCAACCTGCTGTCCTCCTCTGACAGCTTTGTGATTCTTCTTGAGGGAAAATGAGAAATCAGCTTTTAAATCTCAAAGATTCAGATTGCATCGAAACTTTAGCCTGATGGAAAGGAGGAAAACAAAAAAAAGGAAAGCTTTCTTATTTCTCTGGAGCATGTCTACAAGATTCACAAATTCTTAGAAGGTATTTTGACCTCTGGAGCTTGATTTTGATTGAAAATAAAAAGCATTCCAAGGTACCTGTCACAAAGCCCGTGACTGCCTCTCCTAGCAGCCCCTGGCCTTCTTGACACTGCTAATTTTTATTAACAACATACTTCTTAATTGAAAGAGCATCAGCTTATATTTCTGGCATTGAAATGACTGGTTTTTGCTATGTTCTGATCATCTTCTGTGGATGCATGTGTGGCTCATTGCAAACACACCATCACAGGCTGGATAAATGGCCCTGTGCAATCAGCAGCAGTGGCAGAGCTGTTGCCATCGATGCTGGAGTCAAGAAGGGTTTATTGCAAAACTTCGTGTGAACAGGATTAGATGTGATACAGAATATAGTCAGAGCTCACTTATATACGAATATATATTCATAATCCAGAGGAGGAGCATGAAGAATACCAATGAGCCAGTCTAGGCCATCTCTTGCCTGCTGGAGGATCATTCTCCGTGGCACACTCAGTGTTTTGGCTCAGTCAGCCCCTGCTTGTCAGCAACATCACTCAGCTGCAGCACCAGCAAACATCCTCTTGAACTATCTAAACAGGAGTACCATCTACTGGGCTGGGAAAGCAATCCTTCTGACCTACTGAGCACTGCTAAGCCCTCAAGTTGTGAGTGTGGTTTTGTGCACGGCATGTGCAGGAAAAAAATGTAGACCAAGGGGGGGAAAAGTGTGCAGTAAAGGTACTGAGATGAAGAAGGAGGTACAGGAATGCCTGAAAATAATAAAAATAATAAAGAAATGAGGGAAGATGGGCAATGGAGCTACAGGCTAAGCTAGGATGGACTAGAGAACTGACCCTGGACTGTAAATGTGAGTGCTGTTCAGGGTAAGAAGAGAGATCAGTGAGCAAATCAGAAAGCATTTAAGAACTGGGCTATAGCTGGAAGTTTCAAGTCAGAGCAGCTCATCAGTGTTTTCCTGCTGAGAGCATTTAAGCATCTGTAATGAATAAAAACCACAGGGCAAGTTGAGAGCCAGGGACTAGTTCTGTTGCTGAGTCCACCTGCAGGGAGGGGGTGGGTTTCAGTCTTCACAGCAGACACTACATCATTTTTTCCCACGGATATTATGCTGATAGAAAGGCTTTTGTAGTGCCTTTAAAATCAAATAAACACAAATGTAAGACATGGAGGGTGACAGTGACTACAGGCCAGCAGCAGGCCAGCCCAGATGCTGGTGTGCAAGAGTCTGCTCTCTATTTCAAGCTGGCAAACACAAATGAGACTTCCAGCCTCACTTACAAAGACACCTGTAGCTACCTTCCCAACCTTCCCTGGCCAAGGAATATATTTACACTCATATCAATCCAATTACTTTCTGCCCAATTAATCACTGAAATCTGTGTACAGTGCAAAAGCACCACAGCTAAAACAGCTCCAATACAGTAAAAACTCTCCCAAAGCTTCACCTCTCTTCTGAAGTGACCACAAGAGCTGGGGCTGAGTAAGGTTTGGATTCAGCACCACTGTGCATGCATCTTGCTGGTGGTGGACTCATCCTGTGCAACCCATGGCACTACTTGGCTAATAAATGTCTTTTTTTTCAGTTCTTGGAAGCTGTTACATGGAGGAAAGTTTCCTCTAAGCTCCCCCTGACTGCCTCGGAGAGACAATGTCAAGTTATCTGGTTCTGGGAGGAATATATCAAAGAAAAGTGGTACCAACAGAAGCAGACCAAATCCAGTGATGTCCTAAAGGGGACTGTGCAAAGTGATGACTTCAAACCCCCCAAACCACCCAGCTCTTTCTGCTCTCAGCAATCTCTCAAGCTAAGAGGAGTGCCCAAGTCTCTCTGCAGGTTCTGGTCGTGGTAGGAGCTGCCCCTGAGGACCAGAGGCCACGAGCAACTTGGTTTAAGAGACCACATGGGGGACACACAAACGCCCCAGTGTTTTATCAGTGCCTGCCATCGACGTGCCACAAGATGAAGCAAGCAGAGAGAAGCACAGAAGCCTGAAAAAATGGAATTATTTCTTTTAGCTTTCTTTTTAATCAAAATAGCTGATGAAAAAAGCAGCACCTACGACACTGGGCTTCTCCTGAAATGAATTTAATTGCTGCATCTCTGATGGTATAAAAAGAAAGTGGCTTCTAAATTTTTTGCATTTTAGTGGTTTCTAAATTTTCTCTTTCCTATGCAAGTTCAAAATCAGGATTGCTTTGTGCTATCGATACATTTCCATCAACACCCAGTTGATTTGTCATCAGCCACGTGCTCATGGAGATGGGGAGGATTATTCTTCCTTCCTTTTTTTTACAGCTTGCCATTTAGAAGCCATGACAGGAGTGTTTATTGATAAACTAATAGAACACATGATGAAATGGCCCCAGCGTTGAGCTGTTAAACATTGACCAACAAATTAATGCTGTAAACTATGTACAGACTGCAGGCTGATTCATGGCTATTGAACCACGCCTGTTCTCGCCAGATAAGCACTCAGTAAATATTTTATCAGATACACGTATTTAAACTACTGCAATTAAAGTGAAAAAAAACAGTTCATCAAAGCATTGTTACATCTGGGCGGAAAACAAACCAGCTGTAATGACCATTGTTCCACACACCGTGCAGCAGATGACACTGCACCAAATACAACTCAAATAATAATAATAAAAAACATCTGTGTGCAGCCTTCCTAGGCCAGGGGAAGAGAATGAAAACCTCTCCCTGTGCAGCCTGTGCAGCCTCCTCACCCTGCTCATCTTCCTCCTCACCCTGCTCAGCCTTCCTCACCCTGCATCCTCCTCACCCTGCTCACCCTCCTCACCCTGCTCAGCCTCCCTCACCCTGCTCACCCTGCTCACCCTCCTCATCCTCATCACCCTGCTCAGCCTTCCTCACCCTGCATCCTCCTCACCCTGCTCACCCTCCTCACCCTGCTCAGCCTCCTCACCCTGCTCAGCCTTCCTCACCCTGCTCATCCTCCTCACCCTGCTCAGCCTCCTCACCCTGCTCAGCCTTCCTCACCCTGCTCATCCTCCTCACCCTGCTCATCCTCCTCACCCTGCTCAGCCTTCCTCACCCTGCTCATCCTCCTCACCCTGCTCATCCTCCTAACCCTGCTCAGCCTTCCTCACCCTGCTCATCCTCCTCACCCTGCTCATCCTCCTAACCCTGCTCAGCCTTCCTCACCCTGCTCAGCTTTCCTCACCCTGCTCATCCTTCTCACCCCCTGCAGCAATTCTTCTGTGCAGGTGGGCAGTAAAAACCTTTCTCTTTCACCACCTGAGTGCTTGGAGCCAAGGCAGCTTTCTAGGAGTCAGCCTGGGGGGGCTGTGCCTTTGGCCCCCTCACAGCAAGTTCTCCAGCTTGGCCCAAAGGAGGTCCCAGTTTTCAGAGGAGTTAAAGATGAACCCAGGGAGGGATTTTAATTCATTCTTTCAGAGCCACAAGGAGATGCCTCAGCTGCTCTGTGCTGTGCCCTATTCAAAAGATACTTACTGAATAAATCTGAATAATGAATGGAGGAGAAAAGGCTGTTATCTGGTCTGCAGGTACAAAGGGGCTAAGTTTGTCAAATTAATTATTCACTGTGAATTGTTCACTTAACTCCAACAGCCTCTCCACAATCCATCTCTGTCCATCCCAGGTGCTAAGGCACAGTCTGTACCTAGGTGACATTTCAGCCTTGAGAGTTATGAGTGACCTGGACTACAAGTATGGTGCACAAACTCATGGTAGCACTGAGAAAAATACCTCACTATTCTATTTAAAGTCAATTTTATAGCTGGAAAACAAACAAACCACAAGTGCAAACACCCTTAGAAAAGAAGAGAGAGAATCAAATACATCTGAGGTCCCACAGATGTGGGCAAGAGCTTTAGAAAGAGCAAACTGACAATCTCAATGGCAGGGTGACAGAGTTAAAAATATATTTATAAATGGGGAAGCCAAAGGAGCCTGTGGATTAAAACACGAAAGGACTTACAGGTTGGTGGCAGCTGAACCAGAGCATCTTTTACAGTTAAAGCTGCACTTCCACTAAGTTCTTATTTCTGCTGTTCCTAAATCTCAGTGGGTTAACTAATTTGAATTATTAGGATGCTGCTACTGTTAGTAACTCTGAGCAGTACCTCAAACTCTGCTATTGCAGAGAGTAGGGGAAAGGATGACACAGTCAGACTTTAAGGCAAAGCAGCAATGAAAAATGGGAAATATGAAGAGTGTGCCCTGCAAGAACTGAGTTAAAACCCCAGGTCTGGAGAATCCCAGAAAACAAAATATTTTTAAGATTAAGGGCACAATGTAGGCTTAATTTTTATCAGGCGGGTTTAAATAGATATTTAAAGCTAATACTTCACTTTTTTTTTATGGCATATTTTGTTTTATGCTAAACAGAATCCAAAAAGACCCTATTAATGAAGATGGTTTAATGCCTGTGCATTATTATAATGCACTCCTTTGTTCTGCACTTTCTCTGTGTGTCATAGACTAAGTCATTAATCAATGGGTGCTGAAAAATAATTGTCTAGTTCTTAACAATCTTCTATTGTTGAAACATTTGGAATTTTAAGATAAAGATGTACTGGCTGCTCTGAAAAAAAAATTGTGGTTTAAGATTACCCTTCATGGAAGTGTGGCTTTATTGTTAGAAATGCAAAGCAGATGACCTGGTTTTAATGTGTTTTAGTGCACTGTTGTTCAATTGCCTATTCAAATTGTGCTCAGGAAAAAAAAAAAAGCAGACTTCATTAATGTCACCAAATAATGATTTTGTGTGTTATTTTATTGTATTGGCACATTAATTAAATGGAGGAGCATCAGAGAATTACGCAGGGTTTAAAAATAGACGTGCAAAGTCTTTTTGGTAATAATAACTCTTAGCCCATTTAATACCATTTAGGAATTACAAACTTTTTGTGCTTCTCTCCACGATGCCAGATATCCATAAAAGGCACAATCAGTGGGGGTGTCTGTCACAATTCACTGCAGTGGATAATTCAAGGTACTGGAGGTTAAGACCTAAAGGTTCTCAGCTGATATTCCAATTTATTAATGGGGAATTTCACAGCTACAGGATGATTTTCATTCCTGTGAGCTGTTTTCCTGGCTATGACAATCACCGTGGGAGATTATTGAGGTAGGGATGGCATGTGAAAAGAAACAAGAGGAAACAAAGTAGGTGGAGGAAAGACACACATTTTAATGGCATTTTTTTAAAGCACTCTCAGCTTTCTGGCAGTTCTTGCAGAGGGTGGGTTGATCTTTTTAATTTATCAGATTTTTGTTTGCTGTTTGATTTCCATTTTTTTTTAGAATTTTGAGGGGTTATCTTTCCAGTGAGTGATGAACTTTCATTGACCTCATTATCAAGAGGAACAGAAATAGCAGCACCCAAATATACCACTTATTTGATGGATAGTGACCACAGCCTGAGTTTAGCCAGGGGCTGGACAGATTATTGCAATATGCTCCAAGAACAATGAACTTTACATTTCCTGCCCAGGAAAAAAAAAAAAGAGCAGGGGGTTTTGTTAACATTCTCAAATATTTATTGTTTTTCTTCTTCCAGTTTATTTTTCCATGAGTAAATAGTGAGCTCCTTGGGACAAGCAAAGTGGTTATTTCAGCACCTGGAAATCACTGTGCAGGTTATTGCAAATAAATGCTAAATGCAAATAAATACTTCCCACTATGGGAAGTCCTGCCAGCTAAAACATCTTCCTCCTCTTTAGCACCTCAAGCTCTCAAGAAGAGTTCTTTGTGTCAGAGATCATTGAGAGATGAAGAATAATTTTCTAGTTCTTCTATTGTTGAAATATTTGGAATTTTAAGATCAATTTCTATAGTTTGTACTACAAAAATAATGTTGTTTAAGGTTATCCTTTCTGAAAATGTGAGTTAATTGTTACAGACACAAAGCAGGTGACCTAATGTTAACGTATTTTAGTGCTGCCTATTCAAATTATGCTCGAAAATGAGCTTCATTAATGACACAAAATAATTATTTTGTGCCTTATCTTATTAAACTTAGACATTAATGAAATTTATAAATACTCTGGGTCTGTGAAACATCTGGAAACAAAGCTCTACCACATGAATGTAACAATAGAAGGGAACAGTTCTGAGGCTGCTGAAAGTTTATTCTCTTTTTAGTTTTTCTGAGCTGTGGGCCATAAATAAAGGGGATAGAGGGGAAGTGATCAGAGCCCAGCTGGGAACACACTCACTATTCCTGGAGGACAAAGGGAATCACTTGGCAGGGTTCAGCTTCAGCTCAGGCTGCTGAGGCCAGAGACAACTCTCTACTTAAAGATTAGTAAGACTAATTATGAAAAAATAGAAAATATAAACTATAAAATATAAAAGCCTTCCTGAAAGCCTTAATGGGATTCTGTAAACAAGTGCAGAGAAAATGGTATATATGTAAAGTCCAGCCTATGTCCAAACAGTCACTCTCCACCCAACATAAAGCAATTCCCAAATTCCTTCTCAAATAACCCCAAGGGTTTTTTTTCCTATATTATTATTTATATTATTTCCTATATAATTAGGACAACCAATATCTTCTGTGCATTTCCCCTTCACGTACAATATTCCGTGCTGTGTAAAAAAAACCCAAAATGTGCAAAATTCATTTTCTATCTACCAGCTGCATTTACCTGTGGCTTTATTTCTCCACGGCTTCATTAAATAGCCACATTTATTATGGAAGAGAGTGATTATCACCGTGTTTATAATTTTACCCCCTGTGAGTGGCCAATAGCATTTGGGTAATCCTCAAATCAAAGGAACCACCTTCCCTGCTGCAAACGCCACTGCTGACCTTCATGTCACACACTATTATCCGCTCAGCAAATTGCACCCAGCCTCTCCTTGTGGGATCTTTAGCACACCAGCTTATCAGGAAAAGTCAGGAAGGGAAAAATTCACCGTTCTTTGGAAAAGAACTGAAGCAATAAAACAAAGATAGCATTATTACCAAGTCTAAGTTGGAACACAGCTATTTTAGCAGCAGGAACCAGAGCTGCCACACTGACATTGCACTCACTGTCTCCTCAGCTCTGCCTGGTAGTGCTCATCCTGGTCAAAAAAATCAAAATATTCTTATGGATTTGCCTTATCTGAGACACTCTGAGGTGCGAAGATTCCTGACTACAACCAGCAGATGCCTTTCCTGGGAGGAGCCTTTGGAAAGCTGGGCTGGCAGAGGCAGCTGGCCCAGGAGTGAGGCAGGGTCTACACACACACACACACNATCTATCTATCTATCTATCTCTCACTTTTCTGAAGTACTCTGTTATTTTATACCTTCTAGATGTAACTAACTTTTGACACCAGTAAAGTGTCTGTCAGGGAATATCTGTATAACTAACAGGATTTTTTTTCCTCGAGGGGCCACAAGCTGCTGCAAGGAGACTGGGATATTCATGCTGAAGGAGTGTCAGTCGGTGTGAATTCACAGACGGATGGAAGCAAAAAACCAAAATGCTGCTGAATCAGCACAATGTGCCTTCCCCTCCCACGCTGCTCTCTCCTCATTAAGGTAGGTATTTTAAAACGAAAAGTCTGAGTTTTCAGAACTTAAATAGATAACCAACCTCCTCCCCAGATTTAATGGCTTGGGGGGCCTGTAAACAGAGTGCAAAGTACAAATTATTTTCCCCAGGAAAATTAATAATTGCCTGCAGTTGCAATGTTGGCCATGTGAAATGCATCAACACACAGGCAGAGGATATAACTATTGGTAAATAGTGGACTTGTTAATGGGTGACCTTTGTAATCCCACACAGATGTGTCCTGGGTATTAAATTCAAACTAATTCCAGCCTGAGTGTCAACCCCACAGTTCAATATTTTTCATTTATTTCTGCTTTTCATGGTTTGTTTGTACGAGGTTAGAAAGACATTTAAGTTCTTTTTCATGCTACGCTTCTCATTTTGGTATTCATGAAAAACTTCTTTTTCGAAACAAATAACAAACCCCCCAAATCCTAATCTGCCTTTTACCCCTCCGGGGTGTGAAGGGAAAAAAAAGAACTTTAAAAAGAAGCATTTACAACTCGGAAAAGCCCACATCTGCAGAGGCTATCAACCAAAGGGAGAAAATATCTTTCATTAAGTCTCAGCAGATCTGTTTTGTATTCTAGCCATTTATATACAACAGGATTATTCTCCAGCACTAAATAAGTGGTAAAGTAATACTTGGTAAAGCATATATTATCTTCTTAAATATAATCTTATCTTCAGATGTAGCATGGCCTTAAACAACTGCATTCTTCAGGAGGTGATGCTGTGCCATGCAAAGCAGGGGAGTCATTTCATGGGAATTTGAGGCTCTGTCACAGTGTTTTCCCCTTGTTCCTAACTCCTAATACTCCTTTAATGTCCAAACAATGCAGGTTGCAGCCTGCTTGTTACGTTCTTCATCTCTTGCTTTACAGTACAAAGCCCACTTGAGACTTCTCATTAAGCTGCTGTGCTTTTACTTCTCATTCAGGGAGCAAATCTGCCCAGGGTTGACCATGAGGAGAGCAAGGCAGGAATGTGTAACTAGATGCAAGGAAATCATGTTTTCTGGATAACACAGAGGGACAGCATTGAGGCAGAGCTTTCTAGGTGGTGAAATACTTCAGCACTTCACTGAAGTGTATAAAAACAGTGTTATGTCATCACAACACTGGGACTACACAGCACCCTGGATGTATTTCCAGGGAAAAATGATGTATATTGAGTGTCCTCAGTAAATTTGCCACCAGACACTGAACAGGCTGGCAGTGGTGGTGCTTTGGCAGGATCTGCTCGCTCGCCTGTTAATGCCATCCAGCTGACACCTCACACAAGACAACAAACAAACTTACTACACTGAGACATCACTCACAAATCACTCATCAAACCCCCCACTTTACCCCCAAAGAAAGAAAACCAACCCACCAAACACCCCAGAACTGAAGATGTACAGCAATCTATGCTCCATATCCACACTTGGCACTCATCACATCCCTCCTGTTTACCCCCACCTTGGACTGCTCCTTTACAGATCATTCAGGGGGAGGAAAAAGACTGGTTTCTTTATTTCCCTGTGATTAAAAGCCACGAAGTGGACACGCTTGTATTTTTCTGTCTTAATTAATGCACCTTCTTATTTTGAATAGGACTTTCTTCAGCTACAGACAGGTAAATACAGTTACAATTAAAGACAAAAGTGCTGCACCAGTTAGGAAGCAACACGGGCTCTCTACAGAGAAAATATTGTAATTAAGACCTCTATTTTGCTAACACAATCTGGTTTAATTTTAAACATACAGTTCTCCCATCAATGTCAGCGGGATTACTCTCATGCCTAAAGATATGCAGATGCTTAAGTGTTTGCAGGATTGGCTATTTAGTTTGTAGTTAGCAGTTAATTGATTCCAGCAACTAATTAATAAAGGAGGCAACACCGCATTTCCTATTTCCAAATCCAGTCATGGAGGTTGCTCTGTTAAAGGATTAATGAGATTTGTACTGGCAATTCCATATGCTTATCCCTGTTCCAGTTTCTTCCCAAAAGGAGCTGCATCTTAGAGGAAAAGATGGTTTCCAAAGCACAAAATCTGGGAATGGAAAGGTGTGCACATGGAGAAGACAGAAAAATCTTACTTTTTTTTTCTTTCATTCTAGAAAGAACTCGTTTTAATTTATGGAAAAAGTCATTTCTGTAGCAGAAGGGTCAGTGGGAAGATAAACAAGAGACTTTGCCATGAAAAGAAAGGTGTGTAAGGAATTGCAGCCACTGTCAGGGGTACCCTAGGTGACTCCAGCAGAGCTCCACGCACAGAGCATCTGCAGTTTGGGCTCAGGGTCTAATTCTTTTCTGTGATAAATTTCTGTGATTCTTTCTCAAACAGGACTAACCTGTTTCTGGCAGTGAGTTCTACAGCTTACACTGTGCTCATTTCCCATCCACTTTAAATTTGCAGAGGATTAGTTTAATTGACTGTTTCGTTAGCCCTACGATACAGGGAAGGATAAAAAATAATCCTCAGCTGCCAAAAGATCATTGCAACATAAAATGCACTTGCTCTCAAATAAATATATATATTATAAACACACGAGTATATTCATGCTCTCAGAGAGATTTTTCTATCAGCAGGGATGGTGAGCAGCATCTGCTCTCCTGCTTTGAAGGTGTTTGTGGAGGACTTTCCTTGCCCTGCAAAGTTCTCGTTTGCAGATGATCGTGTTTCCAAAACCAGCAGAGCTAATTATTTAAAAATTAGGCAGCACTTTCATCAGTCTGTCAGTAGCTTAAGAAGCACGATGTTTCTGAAATGTGTTCATTTGTCTAGGCTACATCAAAGGCATAAACCCAATTTTTTTCCCAAAGCCTGATCTGTGTGACAATTGCATATTGTTCCTCAGATTCTCTTTGCAGATCGAAAACCGCTCAGTGGTTCAAAAGGGAGATTCAAAAAACAACTGAAGTATAAAGGGATAAATTAAGATTCTGTGTAAAGATTCCCAGTGCAGTTAGAGGGTTCTGAAAAAGCATCCATTTCAAACGACTTGCTAAGCATTCTGACTGCCAAAAGTAATAAAATAATCATCGGCCCTGTTGAAATCTCTTTCATCAAACGCTCTCTAAAGCTGGCAATGAAGTTATTTTGCCTGGGAAGAGTTTGAGATGCAGTGGGGTTCAGCCCCAAATATCTGCCACAGATGTGACATCATCCTGTGGCAGGATGGAAGAAGGGGACCCTCTTTGCACCTCCAGAGCAGGGCAGGTGTCCCCTTCTTTCTGGTGCTTGTGTGGGTTGACAGGACAGTCTCCCCATGGTCCAGATGATACCTGTGACCCCTGCTGCACAGCAAAACACTCCTCAGAGCCACAGCATAGCTACAGTCCTTCTTTCCACTGAACAAAACTATTTCAGCATCGTTTACCCCTAAGCACAGCTAGAAAGAGGAACCCTATACATGAAATGTAATGTACATACAGCACTAAGCTCCAATTAACTGCTGCTTGAACATCTAAAATAAGGAGCAAACCCTCATGCTTAGAAGCCTTAATTTGATTTTTAGAGGGAAACGAATTTACTGAAAACTGTGAATATGAAGAGTGTCTGAAAATCAAACCTTTGCTGCTTGGCAGAAATACAATGGTGCCTTTCTGTAAAACCCTGAGCTTAGGAAATCTGAATTAAAAGCAGCAGACGCAATAAACACACACAAACCCCAAACCCTGCTTGTAATTGGAACACCTTTATCTATTTTTTTATATCACCTGAGCATTCTAGATAAAGATGGCTTTACAACTTTGCTGGCATTACAGTATCTTTTTTTCCTATAGCGTGTCTATTCAAGTCAAAATTCATTTATTTGCAAATACTGGCCTAACGTGCCTCTCAAATAACGAGTCTTGTAAACAAACTGAAAACATAATTGCAGGCATTGCAGGAATAAAGCAGGGATTCAACTGGCTCTCTGAATTTCCTCTGTAAAATTAGCAAGGCACAGCCTATTTACATTTTCCTCCTAGATTGCTTTTTCTTCTTTGATACCGTTATTGTTGGGCCATTTTTTTTTGCAAGTCATGAGAATACAGGACTTTTTTTTTTTTTTTTCTCCAGTTGTCTACAAACTCTGATGCATTACCCACGTGGGACTCCTGGTGGTACTTTGTAATGGAAGGGAAAGCAAGAATTAGGAAGAGAAAAATCAATTTACCCACCAAGCAGAGGGGTCACAGCCAAATTAATTTCAGTCCTGATGGCAAGGAGCTGTGATTTGGAAGGGAAGGCTGGTAAAGGGAGAAAGAGGTAATAGTCAGCAGTGTTCTAAATCACCTGGAAATAAGGTGGGCTGTGACACAGCAGAGCTGCATCGCTCCAGCACTACGGGTGCTCTGTTTTCCTCTCAGCTCTACACTGCCTTCAGAAAATGGGCAGAGAGAGTGTTTAAAGGCTTCAGGGCCAAGGGAAATATGTCACCCAGCAAGACATCTGCCAGCTCTGTGCTTCGTGGCCTCACCTGGGCTGAGGAGGAGTGGGCAGAGAGAAGGTGGCCACAGCAACGAGACATCACCTCTTCATACTTCTGCTGTAAATAAAGTTGTGCTGGGAATTATTGCTGTCTATGTGGAGCTGGGAGGAAAACCACTGAAGCTTTATTGGCTAAAGAGCTCTCAAAAGTAGTTCATTTCTGTACAGACACACCAGAGGAACAGTGCCCATTATCAGTGCTGCCCACTCCACCCCATTCCATCTCCAGCCCTGCTTTAATTGTGCACGAGGAGCATCCCTCTGCCACTGCTGCCCGCTCCTCTTCTGCTCTTCACTGCTCCTTTGATGTGTCTGAGAGAGAAGGAGGCACTGTAATTAGCTGCTGATATTAATGCCCTTTCCTGTGCTTGATGAAGTTCGGGATAGCTGAGCACACTGCTCTGCAGACTGCTGGGTGCTCTGTGCATTGAGTCGAAAGAGTTGTTTAAAGAGCTGCTGCCACAGTCCCTCTCTGTACAGAGCCCTCTCTCCTTGCCTCCCTGCAGAGGAGCTTTTCCTTCTGCACTGGAGCAGCTCAGGACCCCATTCTGTTCATGGTGACAGCCAGGGAGACCTCAAGTGGCACAGCAGCACCCAGATGTGTGCAGATGTTTCTTCCCCAGCATTTCTCAGATGCCCCTGTTAAAGAGGTCTGAGTCTCCTGTTGTTTTGTCCAGTACAAAGTCAGGTAAAGCTTCCTAGGAGCAGGATGCCCTCAGAAGCACGTGGCAGCAGTTTCACTGAGTGTGATATTGCCACTGCTTTTCACAGTGCTGGTGAGAACTTCATTTTCTCCAGCCACTCTCTCCAAGCTGGACGAAATTGGCCAGAGGGCTAAAAAGCTATTGGACAGGTCAGGAACAGAGGGAAAGGCAGGCAGAGGACTGGGTTTCATGGTGCAGAGCTGAAAATGCTGCAGAAAGCAGGGTCCTGGCTGAGATGTGGAGGTTGCAGCAGGCAGGGGCCAACCCCACAGACACATTGCTGATGACCTGGGACACTGCTCAGGGCCCCGGCTCCACCAGAGACAACATTTCTCCTTTACCCATCAACAGCAGCTTTTCCTGGAGGAACATCTGCCACTGATCCCCTCCTAACACTCTCATGGGCACATTTTCCATTAAGGATGGGGTTTCTCGTTTCCTCTCCACATTTTTAATTTAAAGAGATAATTTTTCCCTCTCATTCATCCCACAGGGACTTCCTCCTGCTATCTCCTATGTCAAGCCCTCCATAAGCAGGGAAGATGGAACAGGTTCCTCTGCAAACTGTTTGGGAAGCTGCAAACTCTCTGGGCAAGTCTGCTGCAGCTGATCAGGGAAATCTCTCCCCGTCCCTGCCTGCCTCAGGTTTGGAGATGGGGGAGTGGTGGCAAAAACTCCAGTTCACTGCAAGGAGAAGAGCACTATCTGCAGAAGTTTTTAATAGACTGGGTCTCTGAACATCCCTGCTTTTTCAATAAGTGATAGACATCTTCTGAAACCCCAATTTTTACCCTTGGTTATACGGCACTGCTCCAACTGACGATACCATCTACTCTTTCTTAAGCATATTTTCTGTGCTAGAATGAAGAGCAAGCTTAAAATTGAAGATCCTTATTTTACATAATTATATGTAAAGGCAGGAAATGTATTTCTATCACTTATTGAAGCCTTTTACAAGAATTCATCCCTGAATTCTGAAGGAAAGTACATTTTATATGTATAGAAAATACCAGCAGTAGCAGTCAAGAATAGCTATGGTAACAAGTCTAAGAGATTTTGACTCATATCATACTCAGTGAATAAAATCCCTTTATGTGAAATATCCCTGAAGACTTTCTCTGAACAAAATTATACAACTGTTTTTCCCAGAGTGTGCTGGTGTATCACACAGCTGACAAGACCCAGGAAACTGGTACACTGCTGAGGGCTCTTTTCACAACACATGCTTAGCACTGTGGATGCACACAATAAAAGGTGCTGCTTTATTTAAAGGAAATTCATTTTCTCAGTAATCTTCCTTCAGAAATTACAAGCAAGATCTTGAAAGGGAAATGAAAAAGGGCCACAGAAAGCACCTTTGAAAAGAAAGTTGCTTTTCAAATTGCCTCGAAAAAAATGAATAGCATGTTTATTTTGCATGCAAGATGGAGAGGATGGATCCTCGTCCTGCTATCAGGGAATTTTGGCAAGTTTGTTCTCATTCTCAAATCGTTGCTGTCATTTGGAGTTGTAATAAAATAGTATTTTTTCACTTGATATTATTGACACTTCAAGGTCATCTACTCTGCAGTTCAACAGGGACACAATCCATTGTGGAAATGCCTAGGGAAATCATTACTAAGTAAGCCAGTAAGGACTTTTATAACAATAACAGCTTTTTACCATCAGTCTAGTTTAACAATAATAGCTTTTTACCATCAGCCTATTTACAAATAGTTCCTTTTGACATTGAAAAATTGTTTGTAACATTCAGATAATGTCTCAAAGAGTGAAAAATCTGTATTTTTAATACTACTGTCCATGTGCTTCATTGGCAATCTAAAGCCTTCCATATCTGTAAACAGGTTACCTTGATTTCTGCTGTTTCCTGGGTGAGTGAAACCTGAACTAATGCCAGCCTACACCTGTGGCTGTGCCTCTGCTCTCTTGACATTCTCCCAACTTATTTCCTTGGGGATTTGGAACTTCAACCACTCAGGTCTGTGGAACAGAATTATCTCAAAAAAACCCCCATCCCTATGTCCTGCTTCTGACCAAGACTAGAGAATGATTCTCTTCTGAGGAACAGAAGCCTTCCTTTGCTCCTTGCCAAGAGACATCACTCCCAAGATATTAGATAAAGACTCATCACCAAAAAAAATTTCCTCAAAAATTTCCTCCTTAATCAGGTTTTATTCTGCTTTAGTTCTACACTCTTCCACTGGAAAAAATTTCCCATAGGTTGGTGGATAGACACTTTTCTGGTCCATTCTCTATCAAGAGGGAAATCTGCTTATTTCTGTTCTCTGCACCAGACTGCAACCCTCTTCCATCTCCTCTGCCTCTCTCTCTGATGTTCTGGCTGAGCTATTTTTTGCTCCTTTTGCTTTCAGATTCTCCCAGCAAATCAAAGGGCTTCTCTATTTTATCTCCCTGCAGCCACAGCCATGAGGAGGGGACTTAATGGGGAGGTTTCGGTCTAATTCTGGTCCTCAATAACATCACACCTCTGCAGAGCAATGGTGGGTGGCACCCACCCCGCTGTCTTCAACTTACAGTTTTACTTTGTCCCAACAGCCTGCTGCACTAAACAATTGCTTGCCTTGCTGATGGACTGAGCCAGAGTCATCTCCAGTCCTGTCATGGTGGCTTCGTGTTTTTCCTCCATGGACAGAGCCACACCAGGATAGATATGTTCTGCAAGGCATCATGCTAATAGGAGATGCTGAAAATACCTCACTGTTCAGCCACAGCAACTGTAAGAGTCTCATGTTTGGGCAGTCTAAGAACACACCATTAATATTTAAGAACACACTATATATAAGAACACAAATAGTGCCCTATTTGTTCATCCCCTTTCCTTTATCTTCCCAAAACAAGATTAGAAAGAATGAATTCTTAATTTCCACCTGCTAGTGGGTCACTTTCATGCAAGCATAGATGAGTTGCCAGAAAGCCAAGAAGCAGCTCTTGGCACGATGTGGAATGGGCAGACTGGTCTGCATGGCAGAGTAACCCATGGAACACCTACCCCAGCTCCATCCTGCAGTCTGCTAATGACTGCTTCCAGGATGAGGAGAGTGCAATTAGCAGAGAGGAGCAGCCCCTCTGGGCAGCAGCAGACCCTGAACACACAAGGAAGCTGCAGACTAAGCTGACATGTGCAAACGTGAGTGAGCAGAGCTGTGTTAGTGTAACAGATGACAGTGTTTGGTGTGAGCTCCTCACGTGCACCACGCTGTGAAAATCCTCTATTTTTTTTTGGCAGAACAGATGTACAGCATAAAGCCTCCTATTCAAATCATTGATCAAATTGTAGCCATAAATAAAACCCTGAGTTGAAAGTAAAGAGGAATTTCGCCCCGTGATGAATTTTGTCTGGGAGATAGATTTATCACATCCAATTTGATCATGCCAAATCCTTAACAGTAAAATAAAGTACTTCAGACTTATCACCCAGCATTAAAAAAATAATCTGGATTTCACTATTCTTCATACACAAGTTTTCTTTGCCTCTGTGGAGCGACACATTTGAGTTAAATGTCAGTGAAAATCACCAGTACAAATATAAAATGTGTCAGTGTGAATCATATCACTAAATTTATGTAGTAATTGACACTGGCACAAGCTTCATCTCATTCTTGTGTGACTCAGCCTGTTCTGGGCAGTCGTTTCTTCCACCCGCTCTCCTCAGAATTATCTATGTATTTACTTCCCTAGCTGACACCTTTAAAGCCTCTGGGATTCTTTGGCCAATTTCAGGCCGAGCTGAGGAGTGGATGTTTGAAAGATATTCTGCATCTACATATTTTATGGGGAAAGGTGCCCACTGCAGATCAGAGGCTGTGCTTGCAAGGGCAGGCAGCAGTGTGAGCCCCAGGGTGTATTTGTGACCATGAGCCACAGACTCACAGGAGATGAGAAGTTTTCTGTGTTTAATTGTTTGCACGATCCTCCAAACCCAGTAAGAATTGCCATGTCAGCCAGTGGCTTCCTATATTGAAATTCCACCACTGCATTTTGTTTTTCCAAGTCTTTACTGATGGTTGTTATTGATTCTTCATTTATAATTATCGCATAGAAGAACAAGTGGGACGCCTGTATTATAAAGCTACTTTTATTCTTTAATAACAATCTGATTATCTTGTTAAATGCCTGTTGGTACATTCAATTGAAAATGATAATATTGAATGCTTGTTTCCAAACTACCTTTTCATTAAAGCACCCAATCCAATGTAATTTGTTCTGCTGCTTACAGCCTTATTTCTCTGTGTGTCTTTCCACCCTATTTTAAGTAGGGACAATATAAGGCATGGCAGCAAAGACAGAGGCCAGATTCTGATTTTAAAGAAAAATGTTCAAGAAACAAAAGATTGGTTCAGATTGTCTTGTTTTTGAAGGTAACATTCTGGACTGTAGGCATTGGGTTGTTTATAAAATCCATTCCTATTAGGGACCAATTCATTGGAGTCTGAGATAACCAAGATCACATTAAGTGCATTTAACTGAGGTTGCCAGTGTTTGAGATAACAGACTGCTCTGTGTCTGTTCTGATGTCCAGATGTCCAGCTTTTGAGTAGAAACCACCCTCATTTCCAGGCCATGCAAGACAGAAAATGCACCCAGTTGCAAAGGATGAATGGACACAGCAGTGAGAGAGCATCAGAACCCTGAGCATCATAACCCAGACACTCACTTGTATTAATTCATCTCACAGTCCCCCCAGGAATTTTCTGTCTTTTCCAGAGATGCACAACTCCAAACACTTCCTAACGAGTGGTTTTAATTCTTCTGTAGCCAGCTCACTATCTGGAGATGGGGTTATCCTATGGTTTCTGATATAGAAAGATTAGCAGTATCAGCAGTGATTCAACACAGAGAGGGAACTGTGAAGCATTTGACATCAGGTCCAAATCCCATGACACAACACAAGGTATGAAATATATCCAGATATGTTTCAATAGACAAAACTTCCACTGAAGGAACATGCTGAGAGGAGCAGTCAATGCATTTTTTCTACCAATGAATACCTCAGCATCACACATTTGTGTCTCTTTCAGAGGTGAGAGTCAAATGATACTGAATTTAAGGAAAACCAGTTGCAGAGCCTAAGATGGCTCATCTATAACTAAAGCACTAAAGTCTGCTGAAGGCCACTGTGTTAGATTAAGGTCATACATGCAGCACTATTTATTGCTCACACCTTCATGGGAACAGAAAGGGAAATCCCTACAGGAGACACAGGGATTTATACAGCTCTGATGGGAGGCTTGTGGCTCTCTCATGTTGCTTGTAAGCAGAAGTGGAGTCAGGGTTGCATCTCCTCCCTGCTGCTGGGCACTGAGGGCACCCCAAGGGAGCAGGTTGTGCCAGGGACTGAGGGACTCTGAATTGTCCCCTGCACCTACCAGGGACTGAACAGGCAGCAACTTGGTGCACGTTACACAGGGTCACGGGCTGAGCTGCTCCTGAGTAACACACACCAGCTGCATTTACCCACAAGCAGATGCTCTTGCAGAAGCCTTGCTCTTAAATTACAAAGATTAAAGCCTTGTTTTCCACCAAAACAGGTGAAATAGTCCTGAGAGATCCCAGTGCTTTAATATTTACTCAGGGAAACCTTCCTGACTTCAGCGTGGTTCCCTCCTAGGAAAATATAGTAGTAAATGTGAGAAACTGCAGCAGGGGATGTCAGATTAGCAGACCCAGGCTTCTCCAGTGAAACACAGAAAATAAAAGCTTAAAAAAAACAAACAAAACCAGAGCCTAGATTAATTTGTCAGCCCTGTTCGCTGTGCAAGCATCGTGGTCCAAACCTCCCTATTGGAATTTTTCTATTGCTTTAGTTGTCCCACACCTTTCTTGGTGGCCACTGTAGATTCTTGTGTTAGAACCACACCAGGCTGCATTAGAAAAGTTCCCTGCACTCGAAACAAACAAAAAAAATTCCTTATCTAGTTTAACTCCCATTCCCAAATGCAACATGAGGATGTTGAAAATTATCATACTGGACCCTTCTGAAATAGTCTTTTAAGTAAACTTGTCTCCATTTTCTTGCTAAACTAGAAAATAAACCACCTTTTCCTCCTGACAGGTGTTTATCAGTGTAGGAATGGACTTTATCCTGCAATACCCTGCTCAGTTTGGCACTGCAGCCAAGAGAAACCCTCCACAATCCAGCAACTCAGCATCACAGAGACAACCATCCCTGGAGAGCTCCTGCCTCAGGTACCTCCAGGATACAACAGCTGGGAGAATGATGTGACACAGAAGGACATTGAAGGAAACCAGGGGGAAAATGGAAGCATAAAAAAGTTGATGTAGTTGATGTTTAGAGACTGGAAAGAAATTTGACTTTTGTAATCCCTGTACTGTGCTAGAGCACTCTGTTTCTGGCATCCCCTAAAACAATTCTGAGGAATAAAAAGGTTTTCTTTCAAGACTTAAGGAATGTAAATAGATTTTTTAGCTTAAAAAAAACCAACCCTCAACAAACAAACACACTAAGCAGCAAATCTATACACTCAAGCCTGTTGTCTGCACCACCCCCAGTAGATCTAGAGAGCAAAAAAACAACCCCTATGGCATTATTTTCTTTACAGCATGTTTTGACTTTGTTTTAAACAACATCTTGCTATTTTTTTCCCTATCCTGGCTACCACAAGCATTCTGTTTCCAGCCAAAGTTCCCCTTAAGAGCAGTAAAAGACCTTGTCCCAGTTGGGCTGAGCCTCCCTTGCAGCAAACACTGTTCTGGTGCCAGGTCTCTGGGGAGGAATCAAACAACATTAACTGAAATAAGATATACAAGGGCCATGAAACCAGACTGGCCTTTTTTTCTCCCAAGGAACAAAGCCATTTATAACCTCCCCACGAGATGGCCAACACTGCTTGGATTAAACAGCCACGTCCCTGGGTGCTCCGCTTAGGGAAACCATGTTTGGGCAGGAAAGAGGCAAATGGGACTATAAATGATTTACTCTGGTGTTTGCTTATGAACTTTAGCTTTACTAAGCACACGGTGCTGTACAGAGGAATTCATCTGAGGGCAGGGTGTGATCTACACTTGGAACAGAAGCACTTCCAGGGTGCACTTCACAAACACCACCTTTCCTTACACAGATATGTGATGGAGCTCCTCACCCACCTGCTCCTCCTGTCCACTCCAGCATTCCACAGGATTTCTCAGCCCTGTTGGTTCTTTTATTGCTGCCTCAGTCCCATCCATCGAGCAGGGAGTGTCTGCTCCTCTGTCTCTAGAACTGCAGCAGGGATTACATCCCTTGCAACAGCACCTTCCGTGTCATTCTGCTTCCCTTCTCCAACTTCACGCTGCTGACTGAAATTACCACTTTGTCATTTCATCAGCACAACATTAAATGATGGGTAACTCTCCTCCTTTTTTTTTGACAACCTTTCCCTTAACCTTCAATGACTCTATTAGAAGGCAATGATCATTGTTATAGAATTTTTTATCACATATATTCATATCTTACACTGACTTCCGACTTTCCCTTTTCCCTTTAACTGGAGTAAAAGTGCTAAATATGAATGACTTTATGGCAATCTGGAACTAAATGAGGGTAAATAGACAGTTCATGTTTTAAATCAGTACCTTGCCCGTGTGAAGGAATTTCATGTAGATTTCTATCAGAGCTGTTGCTGCTCAGGAGATGAGATTTTAATGGAAATGTTCTATATAGAATTCCATCAGATATTCTGAAATTGCCCAATGGGATTCCTTCCACTTAATATTGGTTCTGAGTGACCTGGGCAAACATGGGCATGTACATATGCATCCCTGGAACATTTTCCTTATGGAGATTTGAATTAACTAGAAAAAGGCCTGTCAGCATGGGAAAAGGGTAGTTTAACAGCATTTCTCATAGTTATGCCTCCTCTGTTTTATCTACTGGAAACTACCCTGACCTGGGACTGCTGTTCAAACATAGCCAGGAACTAGGATTTTTCCTCTTCAGTCATTGCTCTACCTGTGCATGGATGAGATCATCTCCACCTACACATTCTGCAGTTACACATTCACCAGATACCTTCCATTTTCCCAGGGATAAATTCCTTTTACCAATAGTAACAGAAACTGGGATTGATGGGTCACATTTGGTATGTACTAAAAGTGACAGAGAGAGGGGCTCCAGGACTCAAAAATCACACAATTCAGAGTGAAACTGTCCCCGTTTAGAATTCTCAATGTCCCCAGTTCTCATTTGTGGGAATGAGAGCTCTATTTGTGGCCTTCAGGTGGAAGGTGAGGTGAACAACATGCTTGATTTTCAATCAGCTTTACCAAATCTACAAATACTGAAAGTAGAATGGATATTTTTAGAATGGATATTTTTACCTTCAAGTATGGATTTAGGTTTTAAGAGACTAGACCAGTATAAAAAAGGAAATTTTCATTCAAGGGAGACAGAAGGTGACAAGATAAACACCTGCAAATCTATGCAGGGCATTCAAGGGGCCAAACAAGAAATAAATTCTTGTATTTTAACTCATTCAGCCTTCCCATAGTAACCAAAACCTCAGACAAAATCCATTGTCAGAGCCTGAGGGCCACAATTTTTACTGAAGAGAATAACTTCAGCCAACAGGGGGGTTTGATGGGTTTTGTTTGTTAGTTTTAAGGTTTGATTTTTCTTTGATTTTAGGAAATCTTCAAAATTTACTGGCTAGGCAAAAAAAAATAATTATATTGTGCTTTGATTTTCCCTAAATGTTAAAGGTTTATGACAAATTTTAAAAAGCCTTCTCTTCCATGAGGAGAAAGTGAAAACAGAGTATCCCTTAACTCTGAATTTTAAAGTTTTTAAGGAAGCATCCAATTTTAAAAATGAAATAAATATGGCTTGAATCTCTACTAGGTAGCAGCCACCCTGGGTGATTAGGATTCCATTCACTGTTGCTTTCTGCAGGTATTGTAATTACAGCTTGCAAACTGAGAGCACAAGATAATCATTATCTGCGCATGTTTACAACTTAAAAAGAAATGCTGAAATGTTACTGCTGCACACTGACAGTGTGAATGCATTTGGCATCCCATGATACCATAATGATATACTGGGTGGTGCTCTGCTCAGCCTCCTGTCCAAACTCATCCTCGTGCAGGATCTCAGGTGATGCTTCTGAACATGTGGGTACAATAATCCACACTATAGATTATTGGAGCTTTTTAACACACAGTTCTATTTGATGCTGGTGCTTTCAAATAGCTGTGTTTTGAAGCATGGTTTGGTTCTGTTTATCACATGGCAGATGAAAGATAAACTAAAACCCTCTAGAAATGCCAGTCAGTTGTCCACACCCCCACATTACTGTTCACTGACAAAAATCCTACAGACCCTCATAGCTCTGAGCCTCTGTATTCAATGGAGCTGCTGGAATCCTACAAGAAAACCTATCTTTCTGACCTTTTTTTTTAATTTTTAAACCAATGTATCTGCAAAATAACATGAATGGGGCATTCTCCTTCAGAAGGGGCTCTGAATTCTTCTCTTTGCTGAATACCAAACTGATTCCTTTCTTCCCAGAAAGAAAGTTCTGACCCCCCCAAACAAACCAGCTGTGCAGAGAGTAGCAAAAACCCAATATCATTTGGACTTCTCATGCTGGTGCTGTGATGATTCCAAGGGCTATTCCCCCATCACTGTGCCCACAGAGAGATGCTCAGACAGTGATCTGTTGGCACTTCACCAGCTGTGGGCTGGAGGGAGGTGCCCTGGCAGTCTGTTGATAGAGAAAATACTCAGATGGTCTCCATCTCACCTGCACCCCTAGACCCAGGCTGCACTCCACAGCCAGCTGAGGTGTCAGGGGCAGATCCCCCTCCAGGAGAGGCACTGTTTTACTCACTGGGTTTATCTAAGGAAGCAAAACTTCCTCAGTGTTGGGCTGATGGGGTTGGAACCCAGCACCTTTCAGCATCCCTGTGCCCAGGGCAGGAGGCCACAGCTCTCTCCAGGGCCCTCGTGCTGAGCCCAGGGCAGGCAGCTTTTGGAAACAGAAAGGCATTTGCCACCATCAGCATCCAGGCATTAATGCTTTGGGAAACACTTTCAGCTCGTGTTCCTGCTGGCAGACTGACTATCCATTTCTTCCCAAAGACCTCTCAGATGGAAATGGGCTTTATTTTTTTTCCGGAGTAGGGAGGCTGTGCATTGAAACCTGCTGTTCAGCCATCCCAGCTGCATGCATGTGATTATCCCAGCGCTGATTACAAGATCCCATTGACCACAAGCTGCCTGTCTGCCTGTCTAGATGGTGTGATTAGTGTATAATCAATCTTTAATCCAATCAGAAAACTCTCTGCCTGCAACTGATAAAGGCCTCGGCAGGGTACTGATGAGGCTAGAGCCTGGTATCTCTGAGGGGACACCTGCAGCATGGGAGGTGCAGGAGCTGAGCAGGCTGAGCTCAGAAAGGAATTAAGGTGGTCTGGGAAAAATCTGATAAATAGCATTCAAACAGAACAAGGCAGGTAGAGAAAGTGTGGGGCTTAGCAGCCCCCCGAACCCTGCTGTTCCCAATGCTCACACGTGGAGAGGATCACCTTTTAGCTCAAAGAAGACCATTCAAGACATAACATTTAGTTTCTGGTTGTTAAAAGTAGCCAATAAAATGGTTTATCTGATTTTGTTATCTCCTCTTCAGCTCTGTACTTTATAGTCTGTATGACTTCACAGGGTTCCAGGATGGAACATGACTGCACCTTTCCAAATGGCAACACCAAGGCACTGCAAAGCTTTGCTGCTTCTTGTTTTCATTTCTTGACCCAAATTTATGTTATTTTTTCTCTTTTTATCTCAGTATTCTTTCCTCACTCTGCCTATGGGATACTTATAATTACAGCTCGTATGAAAGCTGGTATAAAAGAATAGCACATTATTATGTGATAAACCTGGTGCTTTATATTAATCTCCAGTGCTCTGCTGCAGGGCAAGAGTTTCTCATAACTCCCTTCCTATGATATGACCTGTACCTATTAGATTAACATTCACAATTAAGACAGAATCTCTGCTACCTCATTCAAAGCTAAAGGACTTCCAGCAAACCTCTTTTGTAGCCATGTAAGCAGCTCTCAACTGTTAAATGGGAACTATTAAACCGTCATGTGAATTACCTTTATTTCTATAAATACAGATTATTTCCACACACCCCGTGGACTTACTCTTCTTTGTAACTTCTGGGTGAGCTGCACTCCTACTTTTGAGCTTTTTGAGGGTATCTGGCACCCATCTGAGATACCTGCAGCAAAGCTTACGTTTATCCGTGTTCACAAGCTTAAGATCAAAAGAAACATAATTATTCTGTCTACAAAGTCTTTTTTTCCCCTAAATGACCATTTTAGACTTAACAATTCCTCCGATTTCAAAGTCTCCTTCTAATCAGTAAACAACGAACAGCATCACAGTGAAAATAATCTAATTGTCACAGCTCTGACTTTTAAAAGCAGCTTTCAAGACTGCTTTAAACTTGACAATCTAGGCAAACCCCACTGCTCCAGTGTTAGTGTGTCCACTGTGCCTACCCCAAGAAGGGTAAAGTACCTGCTGGCATTAGAGACCTGCACTTCAAAGCCCATATGGACCCCAGTAAACAGCCTTATGCTCAGAGCAGTTTAAAGATTCACCATGACCTAAAATAGCTTCTTCCCAATAGGACTGATTGGGCCTTTAAAGATATATGGAGAAATATCTGCTCGACACAGAATATGACCTTCATAACTTAATTTATGGGTCATTCCCTCACTCGTGGGATATTTTCAATATCATAATTGTAAAAAGAGAAAGAAAGGAAGGAAAAAAATGTTCAGTTATTCATTTTGCAGGGCCTTTTTATTAAAAGCAGAAATAACATTAGATGAAAATCATTTTGCTGATAATTTTAATGAAATATGAAGTGCTTTGAATATATTTTATTGCAGGCAATATAGAAAAAAAAGGCAGTGTCTGCTTAATGTGTCATTTAATGAATGGATTCCACATTGCTTTCCCCTGCCACATTTGGAAGTGAGGGCCATGCAATGACAGCTACTGCTTTTGAGAGGGGGCTTCTTCCCACATTTTTAAATTACACTTCACCTAATGGAAACTGAAGTATAATGCAGCAGAAATGAGGCTGAACCAAAACACTGGAGCTAAACACCTTAACAAATCTCACTGAATTTCATCCTATAAACCCATCTCTAATACAGAAAAAAACCCACCCTGCTGTAGATAATGTCCTAGAGCGTTGAAGGTCAGGCTGCTGTCAGAAGGATCCCACAAAACCTGAATTCTCATCTAATTTGCAATCAGCTGCTACCACCACAGGTGCCTGGTTAGCCCAGCTGAGGGTGAGGAACCTCTGCCTATAGAAATCTGGGAGTCATCACAGGGAAGGATGTAGGTGCCATTTAATTACAACTATTTCCATTTTAATTTCAACTCAGAGAAGACCAAATGAAATTGAGTGCTATAGAACACACTCTAATCTGCCTGGTTTCAGTTGGTTTTGTGTACGGTGTTTTTTTGTTTATTTAATTTTGGTTTTACTGGTGTTTGTTTGGTCTGGTGTGGTGTTTGGTTGGTTAAGGATTGTTTGTTTGGTTTTTAGTTTTGTTGGAGTTTTTTTTCAGCAAAGACATGGTTCTGACTCAACAAGTTTCCCATTCTTAACCTCAGACTATCTTAGGTTTTCTGTGTCAACAGCTGCCAGCTCTTACCTCTGGCTTTCACCCCCCTAAGATGCAGATTCATTAGCTGTGTCTAAAGTGAATAAAGGATAAATGACAACCATTCCCTGTCCCCAAGACCAGGCTGGCTGGGTCTGCACACTGGTCTGCTGAAAACATCCTTCCATAGCCACAAACACCAGCTCTTAAACTAGCACAGAAAAACTGCAGCAATCCATTGGAAAACATGTGAGAGAAAATTTCATCATAAATTATAATTACAGCCTTCAAGATCATCAGGTCCACTGTCTAGTAAACATTATCATGACCACTAAACTATGCCACAGCTAGATGTTTTTTGACCACCTCCAGGGATGGTGATTCCACCACCTCCCTGGGCAGAGAAGAAACTTCCACCCTGGGCTATTTACCACATTTACCTTTCTGATGTCCAGGCTCTGTTGCCAAGTTACTGGCTCCACATTAATATCAAGGAACGATGGAAACAGTAAAATAGCTGTATCAGGTGCTGCTTATTAATAGAAAGGGCAGCTTTCTTTCAGTGCACAGTGATGAGAGGGAAAGAATGCACAGAGCAATATAATCCACCTTTTAAATTGTTTTAAAATAGCTTTTTCTCAACACAAAACCTGAAAGTTAAACACCATATGGTCTTAGAACCTCAATCAGTCGCATGCAATTGTCAAGTACTGTTAGAGATCACATTATCATACAGATCCATAAAAAACACCCAGCTGCATAATTCCTCAAACAATTATCACCCTTGTACACCTGGTGCGTATGTTATCTGTAAAAAATTAGCAAACAAAAGTGAGGATTTTACTGTATTGCTGTGCTGCCATGGTAAATTGCACCATCAAAATCCAATTGCACAACAGCTTTAGGCATTGGTATGAGGAAAACTGCTGTAGATAACTGTGGAGACAGGGCTCCTTTAAATAAGATGTGAAACAGGCCAGTGTGGAGCCTGAAAAAACGCAGGAGATGCTGAAAGGCAAAGTAATAGGACCCCATGGTCAACAGCAGCAAAGGCTGCTGATAAATCAAGACAATGAAAGAAGGAGCTTCTCAGTTAGCTTGAAGCAACAGATCCTCATTACAAACCCTCACAAGAGCACTTCCAGCACAGTGGCAATATCTAGAACAAGACTGAAATATATTAGAAAGATTTTTGTGTATTTAAGCTGCTCCGTGCAGTCAGAACAGGTCTGTCCACTGGGCAGAAAAAGGATGGGGAAATAAGGTAAACAGAAATTGCCACCAAGTACACTTTTCAATCTAATGCAATTAAGAAAAAAAGATTGTTTTGACAGTGTTTCACTCCTTGAAAATATTTTCATCTGGCTATACAATATCTCCTTTGGGTCTGAGCTACTAAACAGGATTTACTACATAGGAAAAGACTAAACACCATCTCCAGAATACAACAAGACAGATCAGGCACTATTCACTGTTTTTCTTCATCTCAAAGATCCCTCCACACTTGTTTTCTTTGTGATCTACAAGCTTACTTGAGAAGCTCTGGAAACCTCTGTCCCACATCAGGATGCAGAAGGGAAGTGTAAAGAGGCCCTCAGGCTTTCAGTCCAGCAGAGCCAGACCTCTTCAGATCTGCTCTTGAAAAGACAGCTGGCACACAAAAATATCGACCTACTAGATAGATTCTTCACCAAAAGCCAGGAGATGTACCAGTTCCCCAAGACTGAGGTGCACAATCATGGACACAGGTTATTACCAAGGAGTAAATAGTGCTGGAAACAGAAAAAGGAACCCAGAACTTTCATAGCACTACCTTATCTGCTGGGCTGCAGATCTGTCTTCCTCTTCAAGGTGAATTTTCCACAGCACCTTGCTTTCAACTGGACAGGTCGGTTACCTGAATGTGAATAGAAACAGGCATTCAGGTCAGTGAATGCCATGGATATGAAAGCCCTCAGGGTCCAGACCCCAGCCCTCCAACTATTGAGGTCTAATGAAGTTATTTCAACCCATGTGGCAAATGGTCCAAAATGCCTGTTTCAGTCTTAGTATAAAAATACCAACATTTTAATCATCAAATTATAAATATCAAACTAAAATATCTCATTATCAAAACACCAAAGTAAACAAAGTTTACATGTTTCTTTCAAAGTGGAATAACAAATTCTTTACAAGAGGCCAGATCCTGATAACCTTCATTCATTTTTTCCTCACTGCCCATAGAAAAGAAAAATACTTTATTTTTTAGGAATTTTGTTGTCAAGCAGATCAAAAGGGAAAACATTCCTAAGACTTGACGAGCACCTCTATGCTGTTAACAGAAGATGGATGAAATGCACCTCTCTGTTCCCTGTGTCCTCTATTCACACAGAAACAAGCAGCCTCAGCTTATATTTAACTACTCTGTGAGTCCAAGTTGTGGCAGCTAAAGTGATACCCTCAGTGATGCTCTGCTGATTGGAGGGCTCTGAAGAGCACTGCTGGATAGTCTTCTCCTCTCTCATGAGATGTTCTTCTCTGCTGGGGACTGCAAGTACCAAGTCACTTTATTCTGGATACGAATCAGAAATTCTCTTTTCTCTCTGCATCACTTAACCAATGCCAAGATAAACACGCTGAGAGCTGGACATGGGACCAGACACTTGCTAAACTGAAAAACCAGACAAAAGCCAAGCCCACCTTTCTTAGTTCTTAAAATTAAACTGATGTGATGCCTGGTCCCCCTGAGAAGGGGACAGGTGAATCTCTGTGACTGCCCCTGCATGGCAGGGTCTTGGGGCCACAGTCATGACCAGGACCCTGCAGAAAACCCCCCTGGGTTAGTGCTCCTGAGGGGAGCAGACCAGGGCAGGGAAAGGGGCTCTGCCCAGGGGCTGATAACATGACTACATTTCAAGGGAGAAACAGAAAGAGCTCCTGGGAAGGGGCAGAGAAAAGGTTCTCACTGCCCGGGGGTCCAGCAGCATCTCGCTGGGTAGGCCCGAGTCTCAAGTTATGGGGTGGTGGGTGCCCCCCAATCCATATTTTCCTGTCCCTGGCACTGTCTGGGTGCCATTCCCCATCCCCACAGGCAGAAGGGTTGGTTTGCCCAACTCCACCCTGCCTTTGCTGACAGCCCCTCTGCCAGGAGCCCGGGGGGGCACAGACACATTGGGGTGACCCCCACTCTCCCCCCAAACATGCCTTCCCACACCTTAGCCCCACACAAGGTTTGAGGAGCACAACAGCCGGGTCTGACACGTGACTCCTGTGCTCTGAAATGTCATCCATCAAAAGTTGGTGACATGATTTGAAGCAATAATGATTGAACCTGCTGTGACATCTTCACTGCCTCTGGGGTGCCAGAAATTCTGCTGCTTTCCCAAACTGATGATCCTGTAACTATTTAGAAACTCTCCAGGGAGGTCAACATTAAAACAGGCTGGATGAAGACAAAGTACCATTTTATACAACTGAAAAATCTGTTCAAACCAGTATATGCATAAAAATCCATGTTTTCACTTTGTAAAAGCAATTATTCTTAGAAACAGTGCATTAATAGTGTTACTCAGTTGGTCAGCTGAGTGTTTAGTAGCCAAAATATTTCAGTCCAGTTCTTGTTCCAGCCACTGGGTGAAGAGTTTGCAGGGCCATACATGATAATCTGAATTCTTTAGACCACTTGACTTGACAATATGCCAACTGACAGTTCATCACTCAGATTTTCACATGCAAGTAAAAGGTTTTGGTTTCATATACTTTTAAATGTTCCAGGAAACAATTCTTTTAAAAATTGCTTTAGACTTTTAAAGGTGGAACCTTGGACAATAGATTGATCAGCTTCTTTTATCACATTGCTGTTGCAGCTTTTTTTATTTTCAAGTTAATTCAAGGTGGTTTGCCTGAGAATCCCACTGGTTTTGTCATTTTGCCATCTTCATTTAAAAGAGACAGTGATGTCAAAAAGACAGACTTTTGGAGCAAAGGGATGTATTTACCACAGCTCAAGTCTACATAAGATTGTGAGACATTAGCAATTTGTGTTTAATGTTGGTGAATCACAAACAAATATTATTGCCAGAAACTATCAAGGCAAAAGGAGTCTGTCAAGGTATGACCAGCAGGATGTGTGCATTTCTTGTCTCTCCTACAGAATTCAAGAGCAAACTTCAACATGGAATTGTTCTGAGGAACAGTTTCCAATGTCTTCCAAAGGCTGGCACAGGTAAATAACAAGACATTATCATATGGTATAGCTGCCTTACTGTAGTTACCTGTGACAGCAGAAAAAGCAGTGATATACCTAGCACAGTTTTCTGTTCTTCTACAATATCATTTTCTATGCTTAGGCAGATTTATCAGAACAAAAGAGAAGGGCAGCAACTGTAAAATAACATTCAGATTCTTGTGCCTGAGTGCCTGCTACACAGCGACTTCTCAGATGAACTGGGGAAAGATGTGTCACATATGGACCCTGTGCTAGGTGACTGGGAGCTAGAGCCACAGAGGACAGGCAGAAGGGAGGCAAAGCTCTGGTGGGAAGTTGAGAATGAGTTTGTGGTGGGACAGGAAGGTATGGAGGTCGTATCAAAATCATCACAAGAAATGTGAGGAAGTTCCTGCGAGGTTAGAGAGAACAGAGCCCAAGAAGTTGGGCTGTGTGATGTTCTCATGCCTACAGGAGAGACAAATGTGTCATATCCAACAGAAATACGTGTGTCTGCTTTTCCTTTGCCCAGACAGCTCCAATCTGCTCTTGTCTTGCACATAGTACTCTCTTCAAACTCACAATATCTCCAGAAGTGCAGATGGCCCTACAAGTAACTGAGGATCCCTGCAGAGTGAATGCTAATGGAAAAATACCCAACTTTTATCCTTTATCTTAAATCATGCAAAGTATTCTTTGCCACCTAATCCCCTTTCATCTGTGACTTAAAGTAATTCTGCAGTAAAACCCGTATGACTGGAGACCATTTGACTGTCAGGTTACATTTAGCATGTTTAATGAAAATTTAATGTTCCTACAATTGATTTTTCTCTCAGTGGCACCGAATTATTTCTGAATAACCTCATCTCTAGTTAAACAAAACATGCTCCTCTAATGAGATACAGCTAAACAGAGATCAAAATGATCTGTACCACAGTGTCTAACAGGCAACACTGACCCAAGCTCCCTCATTCTGAGGACAAACAAGCTGCAGAAGAGGTGGACAGGGGAGAAGGAAGATGAAAGTGGCCTCTGTTCTGGAGGGCAGAAAGGAGAAGCATCTGGGCTTGAAGGAAAGCCTTGACACTCATTTTAGAAGTGGCAGCTGCTTCCCCTTGTGTTTCCTCTTCCCTTCTCCCACCTATGAGTTCTTTTATTCAGTGTCCTTGTTCTTATTTTTCTTTCTTATCCCTGGATAGTCATGGAAAGAGCCCAGGGAATGGGTTCTATTCCTTTGGAGACAGAGGATGTACCCAGTCCCATGCCTTCCATTCATTAATCATTTTTACATGACTGTGCAGAAGAATGGACCTATTTCACAGGGTGAAAAGGGGAGTCAACAAATATCTATCACAGGATGGGGTATACTGATTTACATTGATAAATAGCCAGTGTCCACAGCCTTTTACAGGCAAAAGGGGGAAAAAAAACCCTTCCTAAGGGTTTTAAATCTCCTACTGCCATGTCTTTTACATCCTCAGGAGGCTTGGAAGCACCAAGGACAAGTTGGTATTGATTCCATTTAAAGTTTCTTCCTGGACATGGTTTCTATTAGACAGCTGCCTTAATCTAAGGAAATATAACAATGGAGAAATAAATCGATCTTTGAGTCTTCCCTGAGGCTGCTGATTCCTGCCACTGGGATCTGCAGCCTCCTCAGCATGCTGTGTGCCCATGGGAGCATCACTCCAGGCCAGCAGGAAAACGGTGGCTTTGGAGAGTGCTACACGGATGCTAACCAGCATCTGCAAGTTGACTTTACTAGGCAGCTAATTATGAAACATCCATTTGAACACTGAAGATGAAGAGGGAATAAAAATTAGAAATAATAAATTTCTAGTAGAAGACAAGACAAAGCTAAGCTAATCAGACAATAAGCATCATTAGGGCAGAAGTTAACACGCTCCCAGTGCTTGGACAGGGTTGTTTACATTTCTCATAATGAGCTATCTTCAGAAGATGAAGCACGTCTTTCACTGCTGGATTAATTAGGGTTCAGTTTACAGGGGAGTGGGAAAGCCAGCAGCCAGTGTAATAAACCCAGGGAAGCAGCACTCACTAAGCACAATCCCCCCCGAGACAACCCCCTCTCCTTTAGATCACTCAGGATGCACAAAGGAGAGTGAGTGTGCCAACCACTTCACAAGTGGCTCAAATAACTGGGGTTCCAGTCAAGTGCTTGATTGGGTAACAGATAATGAGAAAAGGGAAGAGTGATGAAGGAAAGAATTCATTTATCAAAAAAGAAATGTAACCCAAAAAAAGTTTTACACAAATTGCCTTTAAAACAGGCCAGCACTGCAACGTATTTTTAAGAACCATCAGCCTTAAATTCTGTTATACGAAGGTAAAATTCTGAACCGTGGTTTCTGCACCAGTGAGTATCAATCCATTATATGATGACTAATGAAACTTCCTGCACTGAGGTCCTTATGAGCAGCTTATTGAACAATAATTTGCTGAAGTGTGATGCTTTATAGATCATCAGAGATGAAAACAGCTCTTTAAAGTATTGTTCTAACAGCTGATTACAGGAAAAGAAGACAGAGATAGGAATTCAATTGAAGAAGTCAAAGTGTTTTCCAAGACAGCTATGCTGACTGTTCTAACACATCAACACACATTGTATAATTGCACAACTGTGCAAAACAATACTGTATCTATATAATTATGGAATTGATTCAAATTTTGATTACAAATGTTATACCTCTATCTCAAAGATTAAGCAGAGAATGCAAAATAAGAAAAAAAATGAATGAAAAACTGGTATTTTTGTGAGAGTAGCCTATGAAAAGTTATTTTATTAGAAAGTGACAGTATGAAGAGAATAGCATAACAATTGTACCAGAAAATATTTACTGCAAATTAAACATATCTGCATTGCCACCTCCTCACACTTTGAGTTCAGAATGACATCTGAGAAACAAAACTTCTGTGGCAGTTTAGCACAATAAAAATATTTGCTGGATATACTGCATTTTTCCTAAAAGATCTTAAAAAAGATCTTAAATACCAAAAAAAAGTAGGTATTAGGCTACTTCAAAGACTGCCATCATCTCAAAACTCAAGTTAACCAGTCAAGATGTGATTATTGAAGAAGAGTTGTTTGATTTGATATTAAAGGACAAGAAATGAGAGAATTAACTAGTCCCACACTGGCATCTTCACAGCTCTCATTTTGCTCTTGCTGAAGGGCATAGGATATATACTGGAATGGAAAACTTTCCAAGGACTGGGGCATGTATTGCTCAGGAAAATCCAGGTGTGTCTAACTCTTGGTGTCAAACTGAGTCAACGTGACCTACAGGGTCTGATGAAAGGTTGTTTTGATGTTCTGCTTCTAAAAGGAATGAAATTCCATGTTGCAAACATAAGAGCTAATTAGAGAATTATCAAAACTAACTCAAAGTTGTCCTGGAATTAAGAAAGGATGTCTGTAAACAACAGAAGATGCTGCATTTCAGTCTATTTTGTGACTGCACTGCACTCAAATGCCTATCTAAAGTCCTAAGACAACACCATGCTATTAATTAGCTCATCAGTGTCACTGCTCAGTATCAGTTTCCTTGGCTGACGTGGAGATTAATGAAACCCCAGTGAAAGTGCACGTGTTTTAACACGGGTCAGAAAGGAGCTTTGCAGGGCTCTGTGAAACTGGTGATTCTCTACACAACAAGCAGCATCCTCTGGTGTTTATCAAGGATCTTAAAACAAAACAAAGTTCCAGTAGAATGAATTTCAAGCCTGTTTTGAAGAAGAGCATGTCTGGAAGTGCATAAGGTAGTTGTTGCTCTGACATCTGAGGCTTACACAGATCCGGAACTACACTCATTTAAAATAAACAAACCAACATAATGAAGTCTGTGTTGATACAATTTTCCCAGACAACCTTCTCTCTAGAACTCTGCTAGTGAATTATTTAGTCTGAGCAGTATTATGCCAGCTAAAGTAGAACTGCACTGAACTCTGGAATAGGTAGCAGTGTGAGAATGCTTGGCACAGTCCATCAGGGACACAGCAGCTCCTCAATGGAGTGGGAATTCTGCAGCCCAGGGCAACCTTCCACCCTTTTCCATGGATAACCATCTGGACAAAGACTGCCACTGCTGCCAAAATCACTACCTACTACCTGTGATTTCAGAGAACACCTTTGAATGAAAAACCTCTATTGTGGAAATACAAATTAATTTATTTGCTGAAGTGCTGCAATAGTTCTAATGCTGACCTGGAATCTGCAACGATTTCCTCCTCCTCTGGAGAAAACTTTGTACATCAGCCTGGGGACCTCTCAGTCCTCAGCTGTAAAACTGAACTCAGCAGCACTCTGGAACACAAACATTTAGTAGTGTGAGAAATGACACACAACACAAAGGGAGAAGGGCAGGTCAGGCATGTGAGAGCTTTAGAAAAGCATTGGCTTATTTTTTCTATAGTATTATTATTCTGTTTTACAAAAGGAAATCCCATTCCTATCATATATAGTTTTCATCAGACAAAGTACAGAATGGGAATTTTAATATTCCAGTGAAGGATGAGAAACTGTAAAGCTTGTTCACTGAATCAGAACTACAAAACCAGAAATTAAGTAAATTTTGGCTATCAAGATAATGAGGCCTATTGGAGCACAGAGGAGTCTCCTATGAGCAAGGAAAGCTCTGTGCACCAATAACTTCCAGAAACACATGAAAAATACGCAAGAAAAAATGATTCTTTTTTTGCTACCGTGAAAAATACGAGATGGAGAAGATTGCTTAGCTCTGACTTCTGTTTTCAGAATGCTGCCTGCACAATAAGCATTGACAAGAATCACAAAGAGACATCAGAGAAAAAAGCAAATGATCAGAGCTGTTCAGGTTTGGGAAAGGGGGGTTGCCAGAGCAGAATCTAGAGGAGGTGAAGAACTCTTCACAAAACTTCCACACCCAGTCAGAATTAGGGTAGGGAATGGTTCTGAAGACAGCCACCCATGCACAGGAGACTGGCACCCACTGCTCTTCTGTGGAGCAGGAGGAACTCTGCTTTTCTTACACACAAGTTTTAGGCAGACTTTTTCCCCATGGCAAGAAAACCAGCAGCAGTGCCCCTGTAACCAAACCATCTTCATACGTGCACACAACTGCTTCTAATAGCAATAGAATGGAGTTAATCGAGTTCTGCTTGCAGAAACTAAAACAAAAGCTTCAGGGTGGGCACCTTCTAACAGCAGAGAGAACAGCATCAGTCACCCTTTCCTTTCCAAGAGCTAAAAATGGCACAGAACCTGCCAGACTTTCTCCTGATGGCAGTGATAACAGAGTAAAAGTGCTTTTCTTTCGTTGTTTGTTTCTTTTTGTGGGAAGGTCACTTTCATTTCATGGGCATAACTTTTCATCCAGGTCCCAGAATGGAAATGCTCTCGCTTCACATGCAAATTGGCTAATCCTAGAAACCAGCTTAACAAAACCACGGTGCTAAGTCAAGCAGGAAATGGGTTTACAGTTCTGAGGTCGCAGTTCGAATGCAAGATTTCCCTAATGCCAGAGGAGGAGAGGGCTTGGACTGAGTGTGTGTTTTACAGTGATGTCCCAATACACAGCCCCAGGTTTTGCTGAGAGCCACAGCTTGTGCAAACAGCAGCAGCCTGTGGTTGCATTGTGTGAACACCCTCCGTGTGTACACAGCTCTGTTCTCTGCTGCCATGTGCAAACATCAACACTGCCACAAACAAAGCTCTTAATTATGAAAAATCAAAGCATTTGCTATCATAAACAGAACTAAAGAATTCCCCTTTGTACGATGAAAACGGAAATTAAGCAAACATTATGGAATAAATAGCAGTTTCTCAGTGCAAAAATTTGGTTTAATAAGGAGGAGTTTAAAGTTGAATGCCTGGTAACTCGTCCTAGACTGAGTGATACTGGGCAATGCTGCTTCCCTCTAGAAACACAGCATAAGAATCATCTTGCAAAGGGGTAAAGGACAAAAGAATTAATTGTACACTGTTAGTGGGGCCAGTAACATGGGAAAATTGGGTAATTATACCAGGCCATTCAACAGTGAGGATGAGAAGACCCGAGGGAGAGAAATCTTCCAGATCTGGTGCAGAAGTTGTTCATATTTCACAGCAAGTGTTCACTGAATTTCCTACTAAGCCTCAAGTTAAAACCATAGTGTGAAATCAACCACAAAAAACAGCTTCTCCCCTTTTGTCTTAATGCTCCAACACAAGCAACCCATTGCTAGTCAGGGAGGTTGCATCAGTACAGCTTTTCTCTGGGACATCCCCCACTTCAGAAGAGTTTTGCTTTGGGGAGTGAAAGGGACCACAAACAGCAGGTAGGACTTGTGAACAGACATTGTTTTGTGCTGGGTATAGAGGGAGTGGTTTATATGAAGGAGGAATAGTCCAGGCATTGTCACAGAGCTGCAAAAATCAATGTTTCTGATGCTTGAGTTCACCTTGCATCTCCATGGAATTGCATCTGCACGAAGTTACTCCAGCACAGGAAAGCCTGTTCCCAAACCTCTGTAAAAAATCACATTTCACTTCAGAACCTGACATTTTCCTGCAGGAGAATACCCAAACTTTTTGGGTTTTTTTTCCATAATTTAACAAGGGGCTTTTTTTTTTCCTATGTCCAAATTCCACTCAAGAGCCACAGACAGGGGATGTGTCCTCCTCTGAGTGGGGTGAAGGCATTGTATAGATGCTATACATGTTCATAGGTGCTGCCAAGTGGCTAATGTTTCATTTGGAAAGTTCTCAGTGGTTGCTGATATTTGCTAATTAGGGCTGTTACTTAATCACACCAGCAACTTCTGAGCTGCCCTAATTGCTTCAGTCTGAGCTCTGCAAAGGGGAATTGTGACAAAACCCTTTCCTGCTGTGACAGAGAGGGCTGAGTCAACCTAGCACAAGCCACATGTGTTCCCAAACGATGTGCCACCTGCCACAGCCCTGTGCAGCCCACCCCTGGACACCTCTGAACACCAAATGCCACCTTCTGCAGCAGAGCAGGAAGGACAGAGGGAAACTGGATGTGTCTGAGCCAGAGACTTGGAGGTGGTGGTGACAGCAAGCTCCCAATCCTTGGTGCAAACCGTATTTGTAATGCAAATTCACCAGATGCTTACAAAAGGAAAAGACTCCTGGCTCTATATTCCAAATCCAAAACCGAAATTGAAAAACACTGTTAAGATGCCTGTACATAAATATGGGGAATATGTTCAAATAAGAGTTACTCAAATTCCAGAGAGGTTTCTAGCTCATCAATAATTCATGAATTTGTAAATTCATCATTTGTAATACTTAAATGCTTCCTTGAAACTAAGTAGCTTTCATGTCTCTAGTTAAATATAGAGAGTTCAGGTTATTGCAAAGCTCTCTGGGATTCTATATTGACCCTTATTTCTTTATAATTGCTGCATATTTATAGAAGAACAGCTGAACTACATCTTTTGATTTTGATTTGAAGCTTTGGAGCCACAGGAACAGCTTTTGGATTTAAATCCTCAGATGATGCCCATAATATAGTGGGTGAAATGTCAGGGGGGAAATGAAAAACTTATGACAGAATAAGGGATTTGCTAAACAATCAGAGAGGATAAAATATGCAACATGGTTAAGAATGAGGCCCTTGACTTCAGTGAATTGCAGTTGGCTGGAGAAAGGCAATTAATAAAAAAGCAAGCTGGATTTTTTTCCTGTGCAATGCCCAATTTCTCACTGAATTACACCAGAATAAGGAAGAGCAAGTCCCAGGAACCTAGCTGGCATCAGATGCTGCTGCTCCCTGTAAAAGCCCGAGAGCTTCACCAGCCTTTTGGTGATGTGACAACACCAGAAACCTCCTGCCAGTCATTTTTATACAGCTGGTGGTTTTGCCTCTCTGTCAGCTGCCATGACCTGTTTGATTTTGTTCTTAACCTGAATTTTGCATTTCCAATAGAGGAAGGGATCAATCCTGCAGGCACTTGGGCTGCAATCTTGTCCAATGCTAAAGGAGGAGGCAAGCTCAAAGCTAAGCAGGCGTGTAAGCCTGGGCTGGCACCAAGTCAGAGGCTAAAGCACCCAGTGGGGTTGGCTTCCCAGGGAGCAGAGGATACAAGGCACACAGCTTCCACAGCAACAGGGCTGGTGTCAGACTCAACTGCCCTCATCTTCCCTCTAACTCCCCTTATTTCACCTGACTTGAGGCCACAGCTTCAGTTAGTGAATGATGCTCCATCTCCCACTAAGTTATTGGAGCAACTTCATCAATTTCTACTGAATACAAATTATAGCTTTGGTTGCTGTCCTCAGCTGGAGAGAAGAATCATGGAATTGTCAGGGTTGGAAGGGACCTGAAAACTCATCCAGTTCCAACCCCCTGCCAGGGCAGGGACACCTCCCACTAGAGCAGGTTGCTCAGAGCCCCATCCAGCCTGGCCTGAGAAGCTGCCAAGGATGGGGCTGCCCCCACCTCACTGGGCACCCTGGGCCAGGCTCTCACCCCCTCCTGGGGAAGAAATTCTTCCTCATGGCTGAGCTGAATCCACCCAGCTCTAGTTTGGATCCAGCCCCTCCCATCCTGGCACTGCCCAACAGCTTAAAATGTCCCTCCCCAGCTTCCCTGGAGCCTTCTCCAAGGTGAACAGCCCCACCTCTCTCAGCCTGTGCTCACAGGAGCTGCTCCAGCCTCTGAGCATCCTCCTGGCCCTGCTCTGGACACCTTCCAGCCCCTCCAGATCTCTCCTGTGCTGGTTCCAGAACTGGACACAGCTCCAGGGGGTCTCCACAGAGTGAAGTAGAGAGGCAGACTGTAGTTGGATGTTCTTCTGGGACAGTGTTTCTTGTTAGGCTTTGTTTCAGGAACATGTCTCCCTATTCAGACTGCATCACAGAATTTGAGAGGCTTCTTTCATATTTCTGGATCAGCTTTGCCATGTTATGCTTAAAAAAAAAATAAATTAAAAATTGTAACTTTTTTTAATCACTAAAAATTAACATATTTCAGTATCCTTGCTTGCCTGGGTTTTTGTCAGCTCAAGACTGGTGTAACCGACTGTAGTAAGTCCTGAGGGTGACAGAATCACTCCGTTTTATTTCATGGTTTTCATGCTACAAGAACATAAGATTTTTAATCTGACAAGAGACACTAAAGCGCATCCAAAGAGTTAGGAGAGATTTTTGCAAATCCAGAGAAGTTTAATCTGTGACTTTTCTTTCTGGCAGCAATTCAGCAGCATACATATATTAAATTAAAAAATACTATGGAAGAATTTCTGGAAATCTCATTGCTCTACTTTTTCTCCAAATGTTTTTTTCTAGTGCATTACTTTCAGCTTTTGGAGATTAACAATAACATGTGTTGGTGGTGTTAGAAGGGGCAGGAGATTCAGATGTAGTATGCATGTATTTGCATGATTTATTTCCCAAGAAGGTAGGAGATGTGGTGTCAGCTCTTCACACAGACACTTCATATCAGTTTTGATAAATATATTAGCAATATATTAATCAAAATAACTCAAATACCCATGAGTGGCTGCACAAGAAGACAACCCACGACATTGTCATACTTGTCTTTGCATCACTTCTCTCTAATATCTAATAATAACTGTATTCTTACTGCAGGCTTTCAAGCACTGAAGGTCTCTCTTCTCTCCCCAAATTCAGATATTTTAGGAGCTTAATTTTGAGATTTGCTATATTGAGTTATAACTGTGTAAAAAGAACAGTAGAAAGAGTAGTCAGACTGTCAACATAGACAGTCTTTATTCCTTCAGAAGACAACCCAGAACCAAAATCAACCATGGGGAATTCAGAGACAAATGGTAAATCCAACTCCTAATTCCAGAAATAAAGACCCCTCCTCTACTTTACCCAGCCTAGCCAAGAGAATTTTATTCCAATGGTGCTTTTGCCAGTGTTACTCCCTCATAATAACTGGATTTCTGTATAAACTAATTCGACTAATTCTCTGGTAATACCCCCTCCAACACCTCTTCAAGAAGGTGTTTCCCATTGAGCAGGAAGACAAGCACAATAAAAACCAAGAAAATACCCTGTCTTCAACCCAGCTGCCAGTATTTCAGCTTTCTGCCAATTGCAATGGCATTCTCACAGCACTTCATTACTTGACATCTTTGTCTTTTGCTTCACTGACCATTACTTTAAGTCTCTCATTTATTTTGATTGGAAAATATGATCTTTTTGGGTGCACTTCAGCATGCCCTGCAGCCTAGAATAGCTGCTGCAGAGTCTTGGCTTCATTTCAGTCTGGGATGGGCTCCAACTCAGCTGATCCCCCCAAATCCCCTTATGGTCACTGGAGATCTGATAGAGTTAATATAGTTAAAAGATTCACCCTGTGCTAAAGCAGGGCAGACAGTTCACACCCTCAGAAGTTTATTTCTCTCACTGCAGTAACATTAGATGGTAGTTTGTAGTCTTTATTAAAGTTAGGTGAGAGGGATTCTACTGTTGCAGGCCACACAGAATGCCTTGGATGGGTCACATTAATCCATTTCCATAGTGCTTCAAGCCACAAAACACAATTCTTAGCATCAGTTATGGATTTCAACACAAAGGAGGACTTCTTTTCAGGTTAAATTCAGCACTTGTCCTGTTAATTTCCTTAGGCTAATAAACTATTAGGGTAATTTAACTAAAGATGTACAATTGGGCTACTAAATACAGGTTTCTGAAGATCTCCAAGATAGTGAGTGACATAATGTCTATTGTAAAATTGGGTGATTTAAAGGAAATACATACATAGTTTCTCATGGTTGGATTATATACCAAATTCTACCAAAACCCACCTTTCAATCACCATATAGCATGGTTCTAACAGAAGGAATCTGTACCTATAGATATATAATATCTATGATTCTCTGATACCTGTCATACCCCCAGCCTCACAGTCACAAGGGAAACTGACAGGCTGTCTTTACACCAACTTGGAATTTGTAAATAGATCTCCTACAAAGAGAAACCCTGGAAAACCAGAGATCTTTTTCCCCCCTATGTTCTTTCTATCTTGCTTTTCTCACTGTCATAGGATACAGTGGGTGTGGAGGGCATAAACATTTACTTATTTTTATCAAAATGTGTTTTATAACAGATTGGTTGAAATAAATTTTACTGTTTATGTTACTGAGTAAATACATAAAAAGTAACAAAACAGCAGATGAAATTGTGTTCAATAAGGCCAAGTAGTACATTTGGGGGGAAAACCAGCATTATAAATAAACACAGATAGTCTCTATATTGCAGATTGCTACGTGGGAAAAGACAGAGTTACAGCTGACAGTTGTATGAAAATAGCAGCTCCATACTGAGCAGTAGGCAAAAGAGCAAAACAAATATGTCAGGAGTCATTAAGATGCCCCCAAAAATCATAACCATTGCCCAAACCAGAAAGCATCTTCTGCCCCACTGCAGCTCAACAGCTTGGCTGAGTGGAGCTCTCCTGGCCCTCACCACCAAAAACAGAACTGTGAAGAGCACAAGGAAAGGCAAACTCTTGTGGGAAAGGGAAATCATTTGTGAAAAAGTCTCTGGTATCTTCTTATTTTATGTGGAGTTAAATTGTACTGGTAAACCTACTGCTCTTCCCTGGGAATCTGCCCACTGTCAGAAGTTACCAAACACATTTATGTTGTTGCTGAATTATCCTTTGCAATCCTGTTGGACTCTCCCTCTTTCCTCAAACCTCCTTTCACAGTCATCTCCCCACTCCTCTTATTTTCTAGCCCAGCTGGGATATTCCTGCAATATCACCAGTTCCAAATGTTTTTATGCCATCAGCTTTTATCTTTGCTGCTAAACTCTTTCCATTTGTCTTTAAGCACTTTAACAACCCTCCTTTAATATATTTTGTTGTTGGTTTTTTCCATATTAGTGCTCATAAATCCCAGAGTTAATCTGACCTTCCTTTAACTCCTTTTGTGTAAACATGATGTTTTTCTTCCCTTTCTATTTATCATTTTATGTTATCAGTTCTGTTTTCTTTCCATTCTGGCTCCTCCTCTGCAACCTACTGTCAACTTGTCCTAGTGTAAAAATTATTACTATTTAGTTTTTGGTTGGGCTTTTTTATGAAAATTGAAGAACTGTTATCCCAAGGCTTTTAGTTTTCATTTATTTTGCTTGTAAGTGTTCCAGGATTTGGCCGTGTTCAGCTCACATGTTTTTGTTTTAATTGAGGAAAGCTTGAGTGTTTTTCAGGTTTTAGAGATTTCCTGTTAAACTGATTATCTCTGCTAGGAATTAAGTTGATGGTTTATTATAGCTGTTTTCAACTAAACACTTTCTGATGTTCTTGCTGGGAGTGACAGGGGATAATTTCTCTGACCAAAGTACCTCAGCACCTACTTGTCCCTCTTTGACTGCTCAGGAGGAAAGGACAGAAGCCTCACTCTATGCAGAAAAGCAGGTCCTGCAGCTTTAGCTTGGCCAAAAGCAGTACCTGTGACACTGACAGATCTCAGAATCAAGGCAAAACAAAAATTATACAGGAAAGAGAAGCCAATAATTTCTTCTAATGCAACTGAATTAGGTTTGTGTTTTTGAATTACATCAGGCTTCATATTGCTATGGCTTGTTTGAAGAGGCATAACTGCAAAAATCCTTAGCCTTATATGTTTATTTATTATCTTGTTTTCTTAGCACTCCTTACACCACTGCATTGTGAGAGCATTAGAATTGCCATATGCTGGGTGTGGAATCAGTATTGCCTGGCTGTAAGAACAGGAAATCCGTGGAAGAAATTGCAGTTTAATGTACAATTCACAATGGAAAAATATTTGTGAGCCATTTGTCAAGGAAAATTAATAATGCTTTTATCACCCTACATTAGCCACCTTTCCTGCTAAGCCCCAATAAACATCCTTAAACATCCGTGTCTGACAGGGAGCTCTTTTCCAGCCAAAGACATAATTGCATCAGGATGGTGATGCAGTTTTTTGGTCCTCGGGCACTTTGCTGGAGGTTGCACCCAGAACCAACCATTTTTGAATAGCACCATTGCAGTTCCAAGCAACAAGGTTTGCTTCCTTTACCTAAACTCACAGCTCTGCAGTTCACAGAAAAGCACCTTGCCATTCATCTGCCCTTGTTTTAGGCTGGTCTACTTCTAAAGAGGTCCCATGCAGAAAATGATGCTCCACTGACCTTAAAAATGCCTTTTGTTCCCCTGAGGGGCTGCAGCCCAGAGAGCTCACTCCCCACACTGGACATAAACCCTGACCAGGCTGGAGCACACAAACCATCTTCCCAAGCTCACCCAGATCACTGCCATGGAATACAGGAGGCAAAAATAGTGCCCAAAACTCATTTCACACACTTCTGTGGCTTCCAGGCGTTTCTTCTGACCTCTGGAGGGCTAGAGCATGGGCTGCAGAAACACTCAAAGGGCAATATATAAACAACCACGGATACCTGAACTACTGACATTTCCTTGACTCCTAGCTTCAAGAAAAGTTGAGAAACATCCATCCTTGCTGCCAGACCTACATTTACATTATCTTCAGAATAACTCCTATGCATCCTCTTAAAACACTCCTAAAAATTTAGACCGACACATTTTTTCACCTTGTAAAAATCTCATCTCCTCTGAACATTTCTATTCATATTAGTTAATATTAATTTCATATTCATTTGTTCATTTTGACTGTAGCTTGCACAAATAAAGCTACAGCAGACAACTGGGGTTCCCTCTAATTTGCTCCTCTGCTGTTCCAAGCAGGCAGAGCTCTGCTCATCCCTCCTGTGTTGATAACATTGGATCAGATTATTTTTTATTATTAATTTTTTTCAACCCATCCTGCTTTGAGGACATGCTCTGACATATGGGTGCTGCCTCCTGTTGGAGGTGACCATGCCACACTTGGCAGGGGCAAGGCTGAGTTATAAACCAGGATATATTCACCCTGGAAAAGTTAACTAAGTCACCTTTTTACTGTAGCCCTTTTTTTTCCTTCATGCTTACCAAGTACAAATTTTAGAGCAGCATACAGGGTACTAAGACAATTATTTGTGTCACTGATGAGTGTGCTTTTGAGCAGAAAACAAATGTTAAATCACCTGTGCAAACTGTATTACCTCCAGAAATATTAAGGGTAAGTGCCTCCCACTGTGCTTCTACTGATAGGAAGTATTATAATTCAGCAAGTAATAAGTTGTGGGTTTTTTTTTTCCTTATCTGCATCCTAGACTTAAACACTGTCAAAGTAAATCTTTCATATATTCTGCTTTAAAAGACAAGATGCTGTACTCAGTATCTTTTACTAATTACTGTCTATCTTATTTCACCAGTGGAGTGAAAACAAAGATTTATTTTAAAAGTGTTTTAAACATTTTTTTTTCTTTGTTTATCAGGACAAGCTTATAGAAGAGCTCTTTTACATAAATAAAATGCTGCAGGCCCAACTTGTTCCATTTCTCTCCTTTCATTTTACATTATTGATGGCATAATTTTTCATTATGCATTTTCCTACACTTCACAGGAATCCATAAAACATTTCTTATCTGAAAGAAACAATATGTTCTTCACACTATTTCCACTTATATTTTTTCCCCCTCAATCTACATAACTAAATGCTGAGCAAACCTGTAAAAATGCATTATTATTTCTAAGTTTATTCACCTAAATATTCTAGGGAGTCTGACTTTATAACCCCAATTTGAAGAATATGTGAAAATAGCTGCTCTTGATTTGAGTTTTGGATCTGCACAGTGAGAATTAGTGCACACTGTGGATTTGGGCACAAGGCTGAGGCAGAATCCTGCCTCTTCTACCTTCCCTCCAGGATCCCACACAGGCTGTTTAGCATTTACTTGGTATTTGCTAGTAAGCCAAGTGCTCACTTGTCTGCTATAACTTCATTATCTTTCATTGCAAACTTGATGTACTTCTGTATTGCTCATTACTAACAGGAGAAATGAAGGGTTTACATCTTTTCCTGCACTGTCATTAACAAATCATGATTTATCCCTGGAATCACCAGCTGCCTCTACCTGCTGCTGAACTGGTAGAACACGTTAATCATCTAGAAGGTCCTAGTCCACAAAAGTATGTCCATGTGAGAAGCAAAAGTAACTCAACAGTGCAAAATCTCCCCAAAACTTGCATGGCTAAATCTTACCAGCCTGCCTTTCTGCATTGTTTCATTTTAAGCTTTGCTAGAAGGAAAGGTAAGTGCTGTTAACTGACAATTTGCTGCCAGGGAAGATAATCTAGATGGAGAGTTCTAAAAACTGCCATTTTGAACAGGAGAAGAGTTAATTACAGTCAGGTATTGCTATCAGGCATTCATTAGACAGTGGTTTATATACCAGCTCGCAGTAAATGGACTGATGTTCTGCACCCTTACCAACTTAATTGACCATTCGTAGGATGATGCAGATGGACTGGGAAACTGCAGGGAGTTGCCCCTGGTGCTCAGCAATGCAAAGGAACAGGTTATATATCTGGTTTTTTTTTCCTTACTGATGAAGATTATGGAATCTTAGAATGCAGAGGGTTGGGAGGGACCTCCCAAGGTCATCTCGTCCAACCCCTGCAATCAGCAGGGACATTGTGCTAAAGGGGACTGCCAGCAGAAGCACAAAGATCTCCAGGTACCTCTTGGAGGCCAACACTGGAGAGATGCCCCTTTAAGGGCTTTCTGTCCATGCTGATGCCTCCCATGCTCTAGCACATGAAGGGACTGCCCTGTGAGCAGTGCCTTTAGCAGTGTGATTATCCTGCCTTTGAGTTCCAGGGTAGGGTGCACAGAGCTGTTCACAGCCTGCTGAGTGGACACCAATCCCTTCCAACACACTGCAGTGATAAATGATCAATTCATCTGCCATAAATACCATATCTAAAGCTGCAATTATGCAATTAACATCCCTTCTCCTTTCCCCAACATGCTGAAAGCTCTAAGTGCTCCTATTCAGAGCCACACACCCATGTACCTGTTATGCATTGTGTGAAAAGAACTGCAGGTTCTTTTCTGAAACCTCCTTTTGTGAAGGTCACCTTGCTGAAATGATGGTTACTATTATTTCCTTTTTATATTATTTTAATAAATCCTGTAAATGAGGATGAAGGCTGAGTAGCAGCCTTTGCCTCAAGGTGCTTGTCTTTTTAAAGACTTTCTTTGCTGTCATAACACAAAGACCTGGTCTATTGCATCTAGGAGGAAAAAAAGGGTAGTTCCTTTATAATCTCTTCCATTTAGATTAAGCTATATTATATTTTAAAAGCATGATTCTCATTAGCTTTGTCATAAGTAGAATCCCTCAGAAGATGGGACTTTTTGTGAGGGGCAGGATCAAGTGTCTTCAGTTGTGGAAGGTTTTAGCTTCACGTTTATCTGTAACCCTGTTTGCAGTATCCTAACTCAAACTGGGCATCTCTATCCCGTGTGACAGGCATGGCCAGGGTGTTCTCCTGGGCAGGGACTCTATCTGAATCACAGACCTCCTGGAGGGTGGAGCAGCTCTCCATCTGCTAAGGAAACAAGAGGATGGGGAAAATCCTCTATGTTAACAGGGTCTGGGATAAGTCTGGGGATGCATGCATCCTGGGGCAGTGCTTAAAGCTCAATGTGCTGAAGCACATTGTTGATTCAGGACCCATGTGTGTGAAGGAAATAAGATTTGACCTCCTACATGTTCCTGTTTTCTCCGAGAGTAATCTGTTAGCAATACACTTCATATTGTCTTCCCTGACCTCTGCCTTCTTGACACAGCAATAAGTGCAGGGGGAGCTGTAAAAAGGATGCTGCTGGTAGCTAAACTGTTCTGTGGCAAGTGCACAGGTTTCTACACTGTAACCCTTCAAGGGTTTAACAAATAGAGCCAAGATCCCTGTTCTTCAAGCCTGTTAATCTTGCACCCATTCTTATTTTTTAACAGGACCAAGTATTTATCCAGGATGCACAAACCCTTCTGGACATTCTTGAATCAGTAGTGTCCTTGCAAAACCAGTTGGCTTTCCAAGGGCATAAGTATCCTACCTCCTACAAAGCACAGAGACTTTAAAATACTCATGTTTCTTTTAACACAGAGGTGCATTTGAAGTTTTACATTGATTTACATTTCTAGAGATTACTCAGTGCTCTAAATAGAGCATAACACTGAAGAAAGGATAATTAATCAAATGCAATAAAACTGATCCACTGTGATCTTCCCTGTGCTGAAGGACTTACTGTAATAACTAAAGATTGTGACAATTATGATGGCCATGGAATTAATTTCTCTGAGATTTAGAGAAGAAAAAAGGTATCTGGGCCAAGGCTGTTCATAGGCTTCCCCAGTAGTCAATAGAGACAGAAAACTCAAAAGACAAAACCTTTTGTATCACAGGAAGGATGGAAACCCCTTTCTCTCCTCTTTAACACTGTCAAAAAGTGCATGTACAACTCCTAGTTGAGGGTAGTTTTGGACCAGGTTGGAATGACGTTTTTTGATGTATTTTACTTCAATTAAACAGCAGCATGTAGAAGCACTGCAGCTTCCAAGAAATTCAGTCCGCTCTGCATTCAAACAAGCTCGCTGGAGAAAGTGCTAATCCAGCCAGTCTCCTAGGCAGGAATCACATTTGCACTGCACATATTCAGAAAATATTTAGGTGTAATGATGTGATTTGAATTGCTGTGACACGTGTGCTCCGGGAACACGCGGAGGGGATGAAGCTGGCTTCACACGAAGGGCTGGGAGAAGTTTGCAGCCTCACAGCTCTGTCTCTGGCTGCAGTGCTCTGAGCAGCTCTCTGGGACTGTGCCACTGGCACTTTGCAGAGGAAGCCTTGACAGGGCAGGCTGAGGGAGGTTAAGTCTTTGGCACTGCAGATCCAGCATCGGGAGTGATTGACATTGGCATCAATCTTCCTGCTGCTCGTGGGGAGCGTCAGCGACTGCAGCAGCTGCTCTCATCCACACCTACTGCTAGGAGGGTCACAGCTACCCTGGTTTCACCACCCACCTTTATCCTCCTTGGCAATCAGTTGCCTAGTCAAGGCATATTTCCAATGGCACAGCACATAAAATGCAAATATCCTGTCCTACCCTATGCCATCTGAAACAGGACAGAATCATCCACTACTTCTAGATACAACTTCAGCTTCTACATTAGTTTTTTCTCCCTTTTACTTAGAAACATCACCCTGTAATTTAAAATCCACTGGGCACTTGGTGATTTGTGCTGGTCTTGTTTTCAAGCCCTGAGTTAATGCTTTTGCCTTCCAGTGGCATTGTTTCCTCAGCTCCCTGGTGTAACACAAAGTGAAAGGAATACAAAGAGTGCCAAAGTTTCAAACTGATTATCAGTTGTCTATATTTGTGCCACTGCCCTAGGTGGAGATGACTGCAGAGCCCTAGAGCAGGGATGAACATCATGCTTTACCATCAGAACCATCAGCCAGTGCTAACTTCAGAGCTTCCAATGGTCAGGGCAATGGAAACCAACATTTTCAATGCCAAAATTCTCCCTTCCAAAGTGAAATCTGAGTACAAAAATTCATCTTCACCATAGAACGTTGCCATGGGTGAATGAAAAAAAATGAGAATGAATAAAACCAAATAGTGGTGTGTATGAACCGGTGAGCAGCACAGAGCCAGGTCACATTTGACTTGTTTCTCCCAGCAGGGAGGTCTGTAAACTTGCCTTGTTGTTTTGTAACCTCATGAAACACTTCTGTAGCCAAATACCCTTACAGCTCCTGTCAGAATTAGTGTTATTACATAGAACCTTAGCTTGGACAACTGTCCCCAGTGACATGATTAACTTCAGGTACTAGCCAGCAGGAGTCAAAGCATAAACTAATTAATGTTTGAGGACAAGGATAGAATGAGAGGTCACCCATCTGATGTACTTTCGAGGATTGACATGTGAAATGGAGAGAGGATAACACATCTCCAGCAGTAACTGGAGAATCTGTGATTACTTTGAGTGCTTTTGTGTTCTTGGTTTTCTCATCCTTGATCATGTGGCAAAAGAAGGTGGTACAGATGAGAGAAGGCAACTGAAATCTTTGATTTCAGCTAACCAAGAAACTGATCCTAAATATATTTACAGACAGTACCATACTTACCAAAGCACACCAAAAGTAGGTGTCCAATATGCTGATATTTGGTTACACTGGGTAAAAGAATGAATGTGGTAATTTTATCTCTTCAGATTTCATTTACTTTTTGTGCAGTAGGCTGCTTAGACCCTGATGCTTCATCCTAATTCTATGATGGTAAGTGTTTAAAAATGCTCTCATATCTGACCTCTGTGAGAATTAAAGTTAAACATCTGCTGAATACTTTAAATAAATAGAGATTAATATATTCTTCAGGGCCCTGATGAAATGGGGGCTATGCTGGTAAATACTCTCATGCACCAAACACTTCTACTTGAGGTGCAGAAGTTGGTCTTTTTGACAGTGTGTAAAAAAAAGACAACTTCAATTTGGATAAAGCTGTTGAGAGGTCAGTGAGCTGTAGAGATTTTTTGATGGTCACACAGACATCTCTGTTTACAGAATTAGAAGTGACATTGAGCAACATTCTGGCAAAGGAAACAAACTGCATCCTTTTCATTCTTACAGTAACAGGAAAGAGTGTGGGAATTAGTGGAGCTGGAGGATTTCATCCTCACCCTGCACCTGCTTTTATTCTCAAAGCACAGAAAGAGGCACCAGAGCAGGAGCTACACCAGCGTGCTCTTGGGTGCATCATTTACGGGGTAAAATCATCTCCCTAAGCAGGAGGGACTGCCCCCAATATTTATCCTAATAAATATAAACTATGGGCAAGGCTTTTGTCTTTTGGCATGCTCTCAAGGCATTGTCTCCTGCAGTGCCTCATTACTCGAGGCCCCAGCCCAGGGCAGGCTGCCAGGGGACACTGCCTGGGTCAGATCGTTAGAGGAGCTTTAATCCTTTAGAACCAGTTTCAATACTGTTTACACCTGGGACTCCCTTGTACAAATCCTCTTTACACAAGACAAGAATAACACAGGAAGAAACTGTTTGTCTCTGATCTCTGCAAAGAAGGAGAGCAAGTGTAAGTCCTCAGGGGGGCTTTCTATCACTTAAACTAACCAGGAGGGGATTAATCAAAGATATCTCTGCTACATGATGCACAGGCAGCTTCAAAGCTGCAAGCACATTGATCAGTGTACAACAAAACAACACTCACAGCATCTTATGTTTTAAGTTGGGGTAGAGCAGAGGCTGAATTGCTCACTTTGTTTCATCACTCCTTTCCCATCAAAAACAGCAGCAGGGCACTGGAATCCAGAGTGCACTGGTCAGAAGTATTTTCTCATACATATAAATATAGAATATACACGTGGCAAAAAAGTTTCTCAGGAGAGACTCGTGCATTTTCCCAAGTTAAATTTCACGCAGATCCCATATTTTTCCACAATTGATTAGAATTTTTTCAATAAACATTCTTGCCATTAAAGCTTCCAGAAATAAAAAAGTGCTTTCAAAAGGTAACATCTTCTAGGTAATGCAGACAGGGTTTTTTGGCATCAGGGGAGAATTGTTATGGAGACAAAAGAGTGACTTCATCACAGGACAAGCATATGCTTGTAAATATAAGCTTCAGTTGGGTCTTATGAAGAGATCAAGTCTCTGATTCACATAATTAAGAAAATGTGATTTTTCTGGATATTGCAGCCCAGCCCCTTCATCAGCAGCTAATCCCCACCTTTCTAATGCAGAAAATATTTATACAAAGAGAAAGAGGTGCCAGAAGAGTCCCTATCCCTACCCAAATCCCTACCATTTACCAAGTGACCTAGTTAGCCAGACCACTGGCTGTATTTCCACCTGTTTGCCTTTTTTCTTATTGGAAAAACTTCAAAATATTTCAGTTCTACAAAATAGAGTACAAAAAAAATCAAACGTCAACAAGAGAAAACTTTTCAGCTGAGCAGAGTTGTTGTTCTATAGATAAATATTTCTGAACTCTCAGAAGAATGAAAAGGTGAAGCTGAGGAGAGTTTTTGTGTGCTTTAGCCAAAATTGGTATCTTTGCTTCTTTCTGAGGTGTCCCTTCCCTCTGCTGCTGGGCTTATGGGATGGCACAAGAAGCTTTGACAGTAACACCTTCAGCTCAGGGTGCCACTTCCCTGGAGATGAAAGTGTTCTCTGCTGCCCCAAAGGATCTTTACTGCCCAGGAACAAAGAGTTAGATCACAGGGGTGACAGTGCTTGTAATTTATGCTCATTAGCCTCTGTTTCATTCTCTAACAACTCTATTTTTCAGCCAGTTCTGGGTTCTCATGCCATCTTCTCCACGCCCTGTCTCTTGCTACCCCTCGCTTCGGGGGAAACTCCCCCTTAGGGTGTTTTTGTCTGTGACAGACAAAAGAAAATTACCCTTTAGGAAAGAAGGATGGCTTCAATATTTCTGCACTATAAGAACCCCTTCGTGGAGTGGAGCCAGTCTCTGCCACCTCCTGTTCTCTGAGCTGCTGAGCCAAACACTGGAACAGGAATAAAACCAGCCCAGCTACACCCTGAATAGAAGAAAGGAGTTGCTCAAGACCCCAGCAGAGTTAAACCCCTTGGGAAACGTGGAAGACAACTGGAGGAAGCTTAAAAGGAACTACGAGTCATGGGCAGCAGCACAGAGGAAGACAGAAGGCAGCCTTGTTTCTGACAGTAGGTGGTTTTGAACTGCTTAATGTTTTAATGGCTTTCAGTAGCTCAAGCAGAGAGGCTAAGTCTGAAAGTGCAGTACAAGATTCAAGGAGTACTTCCCTCTTCACATAAAAATGAGGCATGCAGACAATTTTAAGACAGATACAGAAAAAAAACCTGCAACAATTGGAGGAATTTGTACCATTTTGAGCTGTACAAAACTATCTTTCAGTTTTGTTAACTCGGTCCTTAATGTCTGACTAAATTAAGACCATCTACAGCAAAGCACTCCAACAGAGGCTACTAAAAGATTAAGAACTCCACTAACAAAGGAATTTTTTTCCAGGCCAAAGAAATTGTCTGCTGAGACCCCCAAGACATGGTGTTTGCACCTGTTAGAGGTGATGGACCATCTCAAGCACTGCAAGGATGGATACCTGAGGCAGAAGGCATGTGGAGCAGCTCACAATTAAAGGCACAATGGTGGTTCAGAGAAGACAGAAAACTGCAAAATCACATTGGTGAATTATGTTAGCGTGGAAGAGTTTGTGAGTGTCAACAGGGGAAGCACAGCTCAGGCAGAGAAGGTAATGGCAGCATTTTCAGCTCAGAGAAACTCTTCCTAGGCAAAATCAACAGTGCCACAAAGTGAAATAAACGTGCTATAAATTAGAAACTACATGGAAAATGTATAGAATTAAATTCAGACAGAGGTGCATAAATCAATGCAATCAGAAAAAAAAAAAAGGTCAAAGAACTTTCCCAGTCTGTAGTTAGTGGAAAAAGAAAGTAACCTGCAGAGAATTGTGTGGGGTCAGTTTATGGGAATCTCCAACTCTGTCCCCCTCTAACCATGAGGGGAACCTTGGGTGACTAAGCACTTGACACAGGTTTTCCTTTTAAATGTCAGAAGTGGACTCGCATGGAATAAATTGTAGTCCAAAGAAATATACAAATATACTGGAAAAGATATGCTTACTTTCTACTTTGCTACTAAAGGACTCCGCCCATCCTGCCTTTCAGCCCAGTCCATGTGTTCCTGAATCCAGTTCTAGAAGCCATCTCCTGATTCTGGTTCCCATCTTCCTCTGAGTCCAGGCTGACTTTCCCCAGTGCCTGCTCCCCAGCATCCATGGTGACAGGGATCTGCCAACAGGGAGCTTGGGTTTGATGGTAGCATGTACACATTCCAGTGGATGATGATTTCCAGGGTCACTGAAGCTGCTCCAGTTCCCTGCCTAATGGCTCAGTCTCTCTCAGTCCCTTTCTCCTCCCCTCTGAGGAGGTGTTCCCAGATTGTGGCTGCTACAGGTCTAGCAGACAGAAATTAAACTGCTGTGCTCCTGCATATAAATATTCCTCAACAGACATGGCAACGTGGCTCAGCAATGTCAGTGGGATGACAAACACTTACCTAAGGAGTCTGCAAGGAAATGATGGGTTTAGACAGTTCACCACTTGTCTTCATTGCCCAGAACCCCAGAGGCTGGTACTGAGCAGCGTGGAAATAACTTGAAGTGTTTGTTAAAAAGCAGTTAGGTCACACTCTGATCTGTCCATTTCCAGAGCAGCAGGAGGGAAGCTTGGGCTGCTCCCTGCAGAGTTTGCTGCACCTCACAACAACAAAATCTCAGGTATTAGAAACTCACGACAGAAACTGGCAAAGTAAATGGGTTTGCTGTGTATTAATGAGAATAGCAAAAATCTGAAGCTGAATAAATGACAAGGAGGAATGAGCATTCTCTTTGGATTCTACTCAGGAACCCTTTTCTTCTCTTAGTCACCTTCCCAGCTCCTAGAACTCCCAGGAGAGAGTTTGTTATTTGTTTGTTTCCTCATTATATGTAGTGATTGGAATACCAGTAAAGCCTCCATTAGACATGAATTTGATATTATTCTCAGGTTTTAGTGCCCATGCCATCCAGACTGCACACAGGACCAATTGCTCTGGGAAACAAACATTAGAAGTAGTTTTGTTGTTTTCTGATGGCACTTGCCATTGTTTCCACCAACTCCTGCCAAAAAGACTGACAGCTCTTTTGTAGTGGGCAGTTACTGAGATGTCAAAAAAAGTGACCACATAGTCTATTTTATGAGGAAAGATCTTAAGTTAATGGTACGATTATTATCCTTTTAAATTCCAGGACTGTCAGAAGTTAGATAGAAAAAGCAGTCTTTTTTTTTTTGTCCAGTTCTCCTGATAATAATGTGCCATATACACCCTATATATATATTTAGTACTTTAGAAGAAGCTTTTTCAAACTCTTCAATTGAGTAGACTGAATACAAATGCTCTTATAAAAGATGGCAATATATAAGCTATATGTCCTTGTGTGTTTGATGCAGTTTTTGTATTAAGCAGATGTGAAAGAGCAATCAATCCTACACACTCGTCTGGGAAAATAAAATATAGGAAAGCTTCACCCCAAGACTGGAGAGTTATGCTTCAAAAATAGCCCTGGAGGTAGAGTATGGCCCTCAGGCTGAGAGCAGTTAATGACTGCAGACTGGAGTGAAACCCAGGGTTTACAAGCTGGATTGGAATTTCAGCCCCTATAAAACTAACTACCCTGCTAACAACCCACGGAGACCAGATGGACCTGTAATTAATTGGAAATGCTGCTATTGATGCATTTCCAAGGTGTGCCTGCTGATACAGTTCTGTATTTGTGCCTGCACCTAGCTGAATGTATACAAATAAAGATAATTATTAAAAGATGGGGCAGTTTCTGAAGTTCTGTGCAGCTTTTATTAAAAAAAAAAAAAATCTTCCATGAGATCTTGCTCCCTCCTTGAGAGACCATGTGGAGTATTAGACAAAATAAATGTTACACAAGGAACATGGGTTTTGTTTCACTTGCTTCTGGGGTGAATTTGCACAGCTCAGTGAGATGTGTGCTTTAGGAGCCCCTGTAAGCAGGGCAAGGGAGCAGCAGCAGCTTTGAGAACTCACCCAGCTCACACAGTTCTGCAGTTTGCTCTCTAGATTATTATTATTTTATTATATTATTATTAAGAAATACATCTATCATTTGTTGTCCTTAAACCTCCAAGAAACAGTGAAGGGAGGATTTATGCTGCATTTTTCTACTGGTTAGTGATGCTTGCAATGAAGGACTACAGCAAGCTGAAATGTTCATGTTCTAGTCAGTGCAGGTGCTGTTTGCACCCCAGACTGCACTTAGTCTACAGTCTAAGGTGCAAAAGTTGTGTTGCAAAAATAAAAGGAAGGCATTAGGGGACAAACCTCATTTTTTAATCTTTCACTGTCTGGTTGCAGTGTCTTGGCAAAGCTAAATACTGGGCCTTGGTAGCAAAGAGTAATTTCATTTATCAGTGCAGATGAATGTGTCACGGGGTGAAAGAGGCACTAAACCCACCTGGCAGCATAATGCACACGACAAAAACCAGCAAGATCCTGACGTTTCCTTTCCAAAGATGAACTTCCCATCTTTTCCCTGCAGAAATGTTCATGTTCCATAGCTGCAGTGCAAACCTGGGCATTCATCACCCACCCCCAGCAGCTCCCCTTGTTCAGTGACTCACTGAAGCCTGAGGTCACTGAGTAGGAAGATTTCAAAGACCTGCTAGGGAAGCACAGGCCCTGTCAGGAATTTTTGATATAGATTATCTCTACCTTGTGCAGCTGAGCTACTGACAAAGTGATTTCACAGGAGATTTTATATATATTTAAAAGGTGATTCACTCAGCCTTGGAGACAATAGACACTGAAGGCAGTCGACTGCAACACTGGAAAAAATCACTCTATGGTACTAAATACTTCTTTTTAGTAACTGACAGAATTACTTTGCTGTGCATTATGGTTCTTTTGTGCCATATAAGCACCTCTCCTCTACTACTTAAGCTTAAAGATCTCCACTGGATGACACAGGGAAACTTAAGCAGCCAGGGTAATAGTTAAATAGGCCCCTAAAGATTTTGAGGTTCTATCTGGATCAATGCTGGTGGATTTGAACATTCAGCTAAAATGTCTCTTTCCTGTCCTTTCCTATTTATTCCCTCCCCCATCTCACTTGTTTTGGGTTGTTGTTTTTGTTCGTTTTTTTACTTTGTTTCTTTAAGCCAAAACACTTTGATTTTTGAAATCAAGCTAGAGATCTAACAATCTCAGATTTTCATTTACTGTGTTGCCAACCTTTCCTAACTTCATTCTACTTCAATAGATTGCTGGCACAACCCCCAACCCTTGAGAAGGTTTATTCTCTTTCATATCCAAATAAGTTCAGTTTTCCCTATCTGTAATAGAAAAAAAAAAAAAAGAGACAAGTAATTACCTTCCTACCAACAACTTCACTTTGGAAGGCTTTTACTTTTGGTTCAGATCTGAATTGAAATCAATAAATGCTCCCAACTATCTCTCTTTTCCTCTCTATATTTTTAAGGCAACAATGAATTGGAGACAGAGCAATTCAGGAATTCACTGACTTCTTGTCTTCCCTGAAAAATGTAAATTTGAGATTTGAAATATGACATGGTGATGCTTTGATATTATTGAACCTGGGGGTGTCATCAGGTGTTGTTCTGGTTGAACTGCACAGTTCTGGGTACCCATTTGCAATGCTTGTTCTTGCATAACTGTATAACCCATTGCCAGCCACCTTCCTGATGAACAGAAAAAATGCAACTCAAGCTATTAGGCTGCAACTCTCCTAACAAAAAGTGTCAGGGCTTTGGGCTATCACTTCCCTGGTGTATTGAGTCAGAACTCATGGGCAGAGTCATTTCTGACTTTCCATGCTTGGAGTTCAGCAGCTTTCCCTGAGCCACTAGTTGAGACAGCCTGGAACTGTGATCTGCCAGGTTTTTCTCTTGCATTACAAATTTAAGCAGAGGTGAGGTGGCATCTCTTCAGACTGGAGTGAAAAATAAGTCTCAGCTTTGTAAATTCATTGTAAAGTGATTTTGACCTTTTCTTCATACCCATTATTTAAATAAACAACATAAACCTTACCTGCGTGGCTAAGAGCCCACCACTTAGCTAATCCAGGGAGGAAAAAGCACTACAAGTCACCTCCAAATGGTTATTAGGAGATTTAGAATGAAAGCCCTTTTTGCAAGTTATTTTTGCCTAGGAAGGGAGAATATTCTGTGCAAGTATATGACCTGTACTATATATTACACACTCAACATGAAAAGTTCATGGGAAGCAGCTCCCCACAGGAGGGGTTACACTGACACAACTGCTGAAAATCCTATTTTTTCGGAAATCTTTCCAAGCTCCCTGTGACAAGCTAAAGCACATTCACCAAGCAAACACTGTGATTTCCTAAGACTTGTTTCATTCCCCCACAAAACTGGCCCCTAACAGGAGGTCCAACATTGAACTGGCCTGTTTGCCAGAGCGTACAAAACACATGCAGGGGCCACACGAGAAAAAGCATTAAAGGCAGAATTCACTCATGGTGGTTCAACCCCTGCCAGCAACAAAACACCACCCAGCTGCTCAGCCCCCACTTCACCTCCCCAAAACCCTGGGGTGAGACCCCAGGAATTCAGAGAAGGGGAGTTCGGTAAAACAGCACAAAAAGCAAACAGCAGTGCTAAGGACAGCACTGATAAATTCGTAGCAAAACAAGCACAGAAGTTGGAAAGGGCCTACCTGTGCCCGGGACACCGACGCTCTCTGCTCCCTCCTCCCTGCGGCCAGCTGGGAACAAACAGCCCCACCCTGCCCCAGCCCTGCCTTATATAGGGGCTGCCTCGTTAAGGTCTCTGCTCTCCCATTGGCTGGCTCGGCTGTCCGTCCTGCTGTGGCCCCTCCCCCTTGGGCAGCAGCTGCTGCTGATCAACCACAACCCTCCAGGTGATACCAATCAAACAGTCTGGTATCCAACAGCCAGCCCACCCATGCAATCCAGCCTATCCACTCCATGCAATCCAGCCCATCCACCCTATCCAATCCAGCCCACCCATACAATCCAGCCCATCCAGCCCATCCAATCCAGCCCACCCACCCTATCCAATCCAGCCCCTCCATCCAATCCCTATCTCTCCAATTTAGAGGGAAGAATGGCATGGGGGAGCAAAGAACTTGCTGTTTCTTCAAGAGCTATCAGGAATGGCTTTAAGAACCCTGGATGATATATCCAGGAGAATCTGTCCCAGAAGAGCACTTCTCAAATTCAAATTGTATTATCAATTCCCTGAGTTCCTCTGCACTTTTTCACACTGGAGTGCTCTCAGATTTCCATTGACCTGTTCTCAGTTTATCAATGGCTTGTAAATCCCTTTGAAATGAATTATTTATCTCCAAGAACCTTAGTTTTGCCTGTTACCTGATGTTTTCCTTCAACTGGTATATTTTCACCAAATAAATAAATAAATTAAAAGGCTTCATTTGCAATGACAAAAGTAGAGTTTTGCAGAATTCACTGCATTGCCATGGGAACGAATGAGCTCCTTCTGAAGCATCGTGGCCAAGCTAACTCAGATGAAATGGGAACAAGCCCTAACCTTTGCCCATTTTCAAACATACGTCAGAACTGATTTGTTCAGAATGTGAAAACAACAAAAAAAGAGAAGGTCTCTGGGAGACATAGGTGGATTTCTAAAGCTATTCATATTATTGGAAATGCAAAGAGGCACCTGCTGATTTATCTGTACCCTTTCACACTTAAACACTCAAAAAGTATTTGGCTCCCAGGCTGCAAAGAATAATTAACTGCTACCAAAAAAAGCTGGGAAAGAAGGATATACTTTTTGAAAATCTTTTCATACTCCTTTCCTTTTAGGATTTTCCAATACATTTTTATGTTTATAATAAAAATCTTGATTTGATCATTACCTTACTATACATAGATCCAACAGAATCAGTGCTATAGGGAAATATTTTTTCCTCTTCCTCAGAGTTGAAGACCAACCCAAATACTTCTCTTTTCTTGCAGACTAAGAATCAGTGGCCAACGGACTATAAAAGAGAATCTTGAAGATGTACTTCCAGGAAACATGATTCATTTATTCAGAGCTACAATGTCATAAGGATGGTCTGCTAGGGTGCAGTTAGAGACAATGCCTAAAAAATCAATTACACTTGACAAAGGTGATTATGATCTTGGTCTAAAATCATGTTCTACTTTGCCCTTGGTGCCTGTTTTGGGGTTCTTCTCTTTCATCACACATGATGCCTCTGAGAGGGTCCTTCCCATTCTCATTTCTGTGCATGTCCTCTTACATTATTCTTCCTCAAAGTCACATTTTCTGTGACTTAAAAGGACAAAACTGGAACTTCTAATGACTACAGATGGTGATAAAGCACATACTCAAGGTCCAGAATTTCGCTGCAATTTTCCCCTTGGATTTTAATACTAAATTGAGGAATTTAAGGTCTTACTAAACCATTTGGTTCCAGTTTCCCCTGAATGGGTTTAATACAGCTGTTTGTGGTTGATGTGTGCAGACCGACGTTAAATCTATGTTGATGGAAATGTGCTTTTTAAACAAAGAAATCTTCATGAGAAATGTTCTGTTTACAATTCAAGCTTTCACATAAACCACAAAAACAATTCTAAGAATCAGATTTAGGTTAGTGGTGGGGGTTAATTGAGGAAAAGTTGTAAAGAATTTGAATTCTCCAATGGAAAGTCCATTAATAGACTGGAGAATCATTTTTGTGCATATTACATCTAGAAGTGAAATGATCTATAAATTTATTTTTGAACCCACTGAAGAGTATTTATACACTGTTAGAGAATTTATCTGTCCCTTAACACTGGGATCCTTGGAAAAGTTATTATAATTCACATCTTTCTATTAAAGAATAACTATCACATGAGAAGATGAGAACAGTTATTTTAGGTCAGAAAGAAATGTCAGCATCCTTTCTTCATCAGTGGAGAACCTGTGATGCTGTGTTCATGGAGTAAGGATCAGTGGAGCTATTGCAGACATCACATAACCAGTCAAAAAACTGATTTTATGCCACAAAATAGGAAGAAATGGGATGGTAGGAGGAAGAAGTTAAGGAAAATAAATTTAAGACAAATTCATCACCTCAGGAAAGCTGATCCTCCTCATCTCTCAATATTTAGATGCCATTTAGACTCTCCATGGTACCTTAAAGGCTGCTGTTGACAGTGAAGGGGTGTCCTAAACCTCTGCACGACTGGGGCTGTGTGGGAAGGTTTGAACTCCCCCCTTGGACTATGCCTGGATTTAGCTGTAGATATTAAACCTGCCTCAGTCTGCTCGTGGTTTTGTAGATAAGGGAATAATTCTGCCAGTCACTGTTGCTGTAATAAAAGCCAAATCATCTAAAGGCCAGGAACACAGCTCGTTCCCTCAGTCTGTCTTCCACAGAACAAATGAATGGCAATGAGCATGGACGATGAGAAATGCTTCAGAGCTGAAGATGCATTTGCTTGGACAAATGGTGTTGGCTGCGCTGAAGTAGAGTGCAGCACTGGAATGCTCTTCCACTGCCACTGCTCTTGCTGCAGCAGCTGCAAGAGCATCTTATTATGCTCTTAAGACATAATATTATTATTAACATTATGTAAAATTTATTACAATATATGATGGTGAAGATTTTCAGATGGGCAAAAATCAGGAGGCTGAACTGTCCATTATCAGGAGAGCAGTGGAGACAGCAGGGAAATCCCCACTTCTTGAGCATGAATCCCTTAAACCAAAAATTTCTCCAGAAAATGGGACTTTTATCTTTATTTTTTTGTCAGCTGCTTTAGTCAATAAAATACTGGAAAGAGAACTTTGATGTAAACAGCTCTTTTTTGTAGCCTGAATAATAACCAGCTCAGTAGAGTAATTAATTTGAATTCATAACTAGTAGCTATTGATACTTTCATCCTTTAAAGTGATATGTTTCATGTTCAACTTCACCCATATCTGGTACCAGAAAAGCATGATGCTGCTTTTGCAGGGCTATAAAAAAAATAGGAAGTCTTCCAATATGATGAAAACTTCCATAAATATGTATATATGTATATATATATATATGACCTAGAATTCAATACAAGATCATATTTCTTCTTACAGCTGTTCTCTGACTGGTACAGTATGTTGCCTGAATGTACATTTTCCCATGTAAATAGGCTTTACCATCTAAGAAGCACATCATTCCTCATACTTTACAATGAGAAATATTTGCTCTGATTTTTCCAACCTCCTGTTCACAACCACAGAGCACTACATGACATTGTAGGAAAACATGGCCCTGACTTTTCTGTCATTTATACATATATAAATAGGCAATGACTCCTGTGTAGTCAGCCTTCACTGGTATAAAAATGTCTAAATGGTAGGAGGATGCATCTTTAGAGCTGTATGAATAGTAGTTGGAGGTCTAAATATAAACAGGAAAAAAATAACTGTATTTTTGTACTTTGGATGGTTTTTAACTTCATTATTAAAGACCTCAACTGAAGAGTGAATGGGAAGTGAAAGTTCTTGGCTGTCTTGGGTCACCTGTGAGGAGCTGTACACAACAATAGTCCTTAAATCAACGTGCTTACAAGTGCAACAGAGAGAGTGTGAGAAGACAGAGCCTTTTGCCCCTACACAGCATAAGAATGTTTGGCAAATGTGCAAAATGCACTTGATTGTGTAGGTATTTTTATCTTTTGTTATTAGAACTGAGATGCCAATAGAAGATTGAAAGGCAATTTGGTTGTTAAATCTTGACTTCATGGCAATCCAATAATTCTTTTTTCAGGCATATGTATATATTTTTATTTTTATTTATTTTTTTTCCAACTCTCCCCCTCTAAGCAGGGTCTCACTCTGGGGTACTTGAGTTCATCCCAAGTTAACACAGTGAAGTGTTTCTTTAGGATGCTGCATAGAAGAAATGCAGGATAATGTCCTGACCTTTCTTCTGGAGCAGGGGTGGGCAGCAGACCTGCTGGGAACTGTGCCCAAGAGGAGCACCAACTGCAGCAGGTGGACCACAGCTGATGTCCAAGCAGCCACAAACTCCCCCAGAGCACAGGTGGAGGGGAGAGGGGCCAATAATGAAGGAGGGAAGCTTTCAGCAGGTGAAGAGGTGGGAGGTGTTAAATAAGAGGTGACTGCTGGGAGAGGTCTGTAGGTACCTGCTCTCCAGCCTGGCTACCCCAGAGGGGTGTGCTGCTTAATGAACAGCCTTTAGTAGTCAAGGTAAATCTCTTAAACTTCAGCTAATCACACAGGTAGGTGGGATGTCCTCTTCTTCTTAATTCATTTTTCTTTATTTTATTTTGCTGTGAAATGTACTTTATTGGCAGAGCATTTGGGCTGCCTTTTATGGTGATGTTTAGCAGGAAGGCTTCAAGTAAAGCAAGTCTCACCCCAAATATTCACCTCCTCCTCAGGTCTTTGTTTAACTCCTCTATTCATTTTTTTCAGCTTTTAGGTCAGCATTTTCCATGCTGCCCTCTTTTATAAATAAGGAAAACTGACAGGCAGCAAGATTGAAAGTGATAAAAGTAAATACTTCTAAGAATAATACAATGTCAGCCTGTAAAATTTGTTTCTTTAGTTCAGGAGGAGACAGATAAGCAGGTACTGTCAAAACTGTGTATTTAAATAACCCACTGGCCTCTATTCAAACAGATCAGTTGCACTTAGACCTGCCCAGACTCAGTCTGGTGAAATTCTACCACTCAAAATCTTGAAAAGCACTCAAATGTAATGTTTAATGTGGCAATGCCATTGAGAAAAGATGTTCAGTGATTCCCGGGGAGATGTACATTGAAATATAATGTCACTGTCACAATAATGTGTTCCTTTTGATTTGATCAAATCTTCCTTCTTGGTGTGTTCAAGTATTTCAGTTCTGTGTTGTAAAAACTCGTTGCTCTGTTGTTTTCTCCCTTGTGTTGTAGCTGAAAGAAATATGATCAATTCCTGTGAGAGGTTAGTCTCTCGAGTTAATAATTAGGCAACCAACATCTACATCATTGTTCATGACTGCTGAAAATGTAATAGCTGCTCTAGATTGGCAATTTGATTGCTTTAGTTGTAATGCATTATAGCAATTTAAATTATTAATATTATGACCAGCGTGCCTTTTTGTTGCAAAACATGAATGAATTTGGTCGCTTTCACTTCTTTTTAATATGCTGACATTATTGAAGGTTTTAACCTAATACATTTTCCATCAAATCAGAACTCATTTTAAGGCAGCTTGTAGTGACCTCCAAAGAGCTGGGAAATTATATGCAATGCTTTGCTTATGGGTCTGGAAAGTAAGTTGATAGGAAGAATCTAAGTGTCAAGATACAGAGAAAATATTTTTCAGTGGATTCTATATTAGGTAATAAACAAGAGGAATAAGAAGTATTTATTTATGAAACAATATCTGATTGGGTGGGTATTGCTGAAATGTGCAAGGGGGTTTCCCATGAATATTGACATTGTTCTTAAAGCTGGAGAGTGAAAATGTGGGCAGAAGAAACTCTGCAATGGTGATATTCTCTACATCGAAGTAATTAAAAGTTTAAAAGGAGAGGAAGCAGAAAATGTGGTGTTCAAACTGGTAAATCAGAGAGGGGTATATTTACTAGAATTATCTTCAGAGAAAAAAATAATATGCTACAGGGAATAAACACCTTTTCAGCAATTTTTATGTGACATCTATAGAGAAAAGTGACTTGATCGTAGCAGAATTCGATCTAGGAGACCCTTAACTCTGGGTTTTATTTTGCATTTGTTAGAAACAATTTGAATTTCTAAGAAATGAAAGCAGTAACTTGCAGATAGACAAACTGATGAAACAAGTGCAGAGTAATTGTATAGTAGATCGATGAGGATAACAATCCTTGCTCTATAATCTGCTGGATGATAAAACATAAAGATCTAGGGGTTTTTTTGCTGTAGCTATACAGAAAATTAGTTCTGGCCACTCATCCCTTTTCCACTCTAAAGGTGAGCTTTGCAAACTGTAAAGAAAGAGCAAAATTAAGAAGGAAAAAACAAACAACAAACCTGAAATGGCAGCTAATTGGGCATCGCCTGCAGAGCAGCAGGGGATGGACCTTTGCCCTGGAGCACAATTCAGCAATCAGCAGAGCAATCTTCGCTAAAAACAATCAAGCTCAACGAAAAAAGTGAAAGAAATTAATAGTTTTTAAAAGGAAGGCAGTGGAAATAACCCAGCAGGTTGGAATGCAGACTGGATGGGAGCAGGTCCCATGAAAACCTCTGGTGTGAAGGGCTCAGGATGTGATCTGAGGGCACCTCCCTCTCATCACCAGATGCCATCAGCTCACCCTCCTTGATGCCTCTACTTTATATATTCTGAGGACTCCCTATCCTTGCCTTTTTCTCACTCTTCCTCACGGACACAGGGAGAAGGCATGATGAAATCTCTTGCACAGGCGTGAGTCAAAGATGTTAAAATACATGTCACAATGAAAGAATCTGAAATAATCACAAAATATTCCTCTACAGCTTTTTTGGAGGGAGCAAGGTAAGATACCTACTGGAAAAAAACTTAGAAATGCCCTAATAAAATAGATTTATGTGTCTTATATTTAACAGGTTTATCCATCTCGTGCTCATATCTGAGAAATGATGCTAATGAAATAACTTTTTTTTTATTCTGTTGGGGATTAAAAATAGTATCAGGGCACCACTATGATATTTAAAGATGATATTCTTGGCATCAGACAACTTGTGTCTGAATTCCTTTGAAAAAGATCAGTGGAATTCTCAAGGTCTTGACGCTGATTTGTGACAAATATTGCAAGACAGAATGTTCCAGAACAAAAATAATTACTCATTAATATTTGAAAAAATATAGAAAATGAGATTTCCTGAGAAATGTTAAAATGGTTAATACGAAATTACCATTGGAAAAATCATAGAGGAGCTCATATTGATATAATCAATAAAGAATTGAAGGAGGTCAATGTGTTTAACACTAAGGAACATTGTCTAAATAAAATTAGGTCATTGGGAGTAAATCTGGTATTGCTTTTGATGAGATTAGATGTGCAGCTGATGAAAGTAATGGTATTGACATTAAAAATTTACTGTGGTAAAATATTTGATTGAATTAAACATGATGCAAATTAATACTATACAAAATCAGTGTAGCCCCTAGAAAGTAGTTGACTTGCAGCTGAATCCTATTCAACATTTTAACCTGTTCTCTGCACAGACCTGTCAAATAATTACAGATGGATTTGCACAAAGGCACAGGCTGGGTAACCTACCTTTTTGCCATTGCCTCTGGGCTCCAGCCAGGCTTTCTTAGAATTCAGGACATGATCCACTTTAATCTTGTGACTGAAACCTACAGACAACTGGAGCAAACAGGAGCATCTCCCCCAGTGATATTTGGAGCTGTACCAGCTATGAATGTCCTCATAGAGTCTAATTGCTTCCAGGTACCAAGGTGGCTGGACACTGCTGATCTGTCCAAATATAAGTTAGGAAGCATGGTATATCCATAGCAGATGGATATATGGTACATCCATGATATATCCATAGCAGCTGCAATGGGATGGAGGAGAGAATGGGAAGAACAAAAGTGAGAAAGGTTGTGGGTTAAAATGAGATCAAGAGGTGAAAAAAAGAGTAAAATTCAAATAAATCCTTTACCACCTCCCCAAGAAAACTAATGCCCAGCCAGCCTCTGAGCAAGGGCCATCCTGAAAGACAAAATTTCCTATTTTTTTCTTCCTTTACCTCAGGTTTTTAAAATTTCTGAGCATGACAAAATATGATATGGGGTATATGATATGGGATCATATGGGATATGATATTCTTCTGCCCAGTTTGGGTCAGCTCTCCCAGCCCTGCACCCTTATAGCTTCTTGCTCTCCCCTAGCTTGCTGGCTGGGGTGCTTTGGCAATGTGTGAGCACCTTTCAGCAGCAGCCAAACACTGATCATCAGTGTTGTCAGCACTGTCTCGACCACAACTCTGAAACACAGCACTGTAACAGGAATTTAGCTCCATCCCAGCCAGAGCCAGCAGGGAAATGCAGCACCTTGGATTTATCACGACAGAGAAGCACCCCCTCAGCCCCTGCATCTGTCCACAACCTCATCCCAGTGCAGAAAAGTGTGCTTGGTTGTGTTTCCCAGTTCCCTCAACACCCCATGGCACAGGGAATCCAAGGCACTGCTACCAGCTCATCTAACCTGCTGCATTGCTTACCATATGGTCTGCAAAATACTGAGGATGTTTATGCTAAAACAGTGATTCTCGTGTGTTAAATTCACAACCAGAGTGTGGCTACTTTCCCTGTGTCACTGCAGAAATGCTAAAGGCTCGTGGCTGGCATTTACTGCCCCATCTTGAAAGTGATCACTGCAGGGCTGTGACCTCCTGCTCCTTATTATCTTCCCAGCACAAGACCCCCTTGTGCAAGGTGTTCAGAGAACACTGAAACTTTGCTCCCCATGGCTACAGCAGGATAGGAAACTCTTGAGCACTTCTCTGGGAATATTTAAGCTAAAAAAAAATCAATTAAAATATCTGTATTTCCACTTCAGGAACAAACCATTCCTTTGCTCCTTCAGTGTATGAGGTGACTAAATTTCCATAAAAAATATCTGTTTCCCAATACACTGGGAAATCAGAGTGGCCATGTCAGACCTGGGCAGATCCATCCCACTTGATATGTTATAGTCAAAATGTTATACAGAGTATTATAAATATTTGATAACCAGTTTCAACAGCTATCTATGAAGAGTTAACTATCAGTTAGCTGTAAAAATACAGTTTTTGAATAGCCATTCTATTTTGGGTGTATTAATAAGATATAAAAGGGCTTAATGTAAGAAAGTGACTTCCTACTGCTAAAATCTGATATATGTTATGTTTTATATTGCATCCAAATCTATACCATAATTGCATACATGAGGCTTTTCTAGCTGATGCTAACTATTTTCACTTTGTTTTGGTTCAAATCTGGCATCAGCCATCACCAGAAATCTTTAGATACCTATAGATTTCAAATTATCCTGTTGTAGAACATGACAGTTGCACTATTGATAGTGATGGTAATGCTCAGGAATTAAGCAATTGCATTGGTCATTAATTAAGCTAGATGAAAATAGAATTCATGCAAGCTTCTCACAGCACCTTCACCTCAAAAGCCTCTATGCAAGACATAGCATTTACTGTTTATATTATAAAGCTACTGCAAGACCTTTATTTCTCACAGAACAGCTTGTCTCTGCTGAGGGAGGGACAGAAACAACCATCGGGTGCCACGGTGCAGTGGAGGAAAATCAATATTAAATGAACATCTGAGATTCCAAATAATCTCTTCAAGCTATGAAAATAGGTTGCAATGTTGAGATGGTTAGACAGGTGGCAAACTGAGACTGCTGTTTCATACAAAAAAAATGTATTTAGTTACACAGTTATTTCTGTCACTATCAAGATACTATCATTTTTTCTGCTCTGCTCTTCAGTCCATCCAAGGTACCTGTGTATGAGCCTTGTTTCTGGGCAGGTTTGTTCAGCAACTACCAGAAAGGAATAATCCTCTCTGGAGGGATGCCCACATTATGCTAGGTGCTAATATAATACAAATAATAAGAATAATGGATTATTAATTTTTACCATAGGTTTTGACTTACACAGTTTGAAAATCAGCAGGTTTTCCCTCTATTTTTTTTTTTAAGTGGATAAAGTCATAGAAAGCCTCTAAAATAAAATTAATTTGTGTTCTTTGCTAAAGTGCCCTTCTCAGATTCAGCAGAGCTGCGAGACTTTGGAACAGCTTCAGAAGCAAGTTAGCCTGCTCGTGTTTATTTTGAAAATGCACTCCACACTCACAGGCTTAGAGGGAGCTTAATTACAATCAATGGAATAATTAAGTTGGGGAAAATGTGCAATAGAAAACAAAAATGAATAGAAAACATACGCACAAGTGTACCTTTGGGCAAATGCATTATAGGCACAATATTGTCATTATGCCTCTCAAATCACGTCGTTATCTGCTCTGGTGTAGTGTGGAAGGCAGACTACATTGTCCATGGGTTTACATTCACATTCTGATCCAGCTTTAGCCATTTACACACTGGTGCAGTGTAGTAGCAGCAGCCTACGCTGAGCACACATCTCATTTTGTGTTCAGCTGAACCTTCCCAAGGCTGCCAAAGCTCTGCTATCAAACCCCCTCTGCTTCTCCCCTTCCCTTCACAGCTCACTTCTTCCAGGAGTGCTTACAATTGCTCACCAGAGTTTGACTCACACTGAACAGCTCTTCACACACCTATTATTTGCTGGTTCCATTCCAGTTGCACCAGCCAATTGCTGCCGTTCTGCTGACCACGGGTCTCTGAGAAATCAAATGCACATCCAGGAAAGGTCTCCTAGAACAGGTAGTTTGAGTGAGTGAAATGGTCTTAGAGAGTCTTATCGTGCTCTTCTTTAATTCTGAATTCTTATCTCTTGGTGCACCTTGCAGTCCCAAAGCCATAAGTCCTGTAATGGGAAACCTGCTTTTTTATCTTTTTTTTTTTTCCCCTAGCATTTGCTATGATAGACACTGAACTAGGGGAGAAGGAAACAACAACAGAAAAATCACCTCTGAACCATATTTTCAGGTTACAATTAGAGTCTATATATTTTAAAGTAGTCACATTCCTGTCATTCTCTGGAAGGGTTAATACTATGCTCTGCACAAATATTTAGCAATAAACATTTGGCATTTTCTGGTGTGTTTTTTACATCAGAATTTCCTGTGTCGGGAAAATCCCTTCAATGTAACTAAACTGATTTCAGGAAGTTTAGTCCAGAAGATTTTGTTTCAGGGATCATGCCAAACCTTTTGATTGGCCAGAGATGACAGAAAATGATGAAAATAGATAGTATGTGCACATCTAAGACTAGCAAGGGGTATAAAA